>BSAI01000123.1:4622096-4673590 GCA_036245035.1 Adrianichthys oophorus | reverse complement strand
AGGTCAATGTAACTTTGGCCTCCACCCTTTTTGGGGAAGGTCAATGTAACTTTGGCAATTAAAAAAAAAAAGTGTAACTATTCATATTTTACAATTATCTGTTTGACTCTGTGTAACTCCACCCATTCATCTCAGTTCCTTTTTCTTATATAAAACTTCTACCACTCATCTTTAAACCATTTTCACCCCAATTTCCTTGTCCAGAATGTAACTCCGCACATTTTCCTTGATCTCTTTTCACTCCATGGAGCTCTCCACACTTCTCTTTAGTTTTCTGTGTGTACCCATTTTTTTGTTTCATTTCATAGTATGTAGCTCCGCGCATTTTTTCATTGATCCATTTTCCTCTTTTATGTTTTTATCTTTTACGACTCCACCCATTTTCCCTTTAGTTACCCATCTCGCAAGCAAATAAATCTAAAGTAAAGATTGGTTGATGAGATTAATCGCAGGGGAAAAACTAAAAAATCTGTTAAGATTATGATATTGCTTTTAACTGCTTCAGACTTTTGTTGGACAAAAATATATGAATATAACTGTTAGGAGCACTTTCGTGGTGACTATATGTTTATAATAGTATAGCAATAAGATTCTTTTTTTTTCACTTTAAAGCTACTAAAAAAATGACAAATGAACATTTTGATTCAGTGACCCAAACCAGCCCATGTTTGTGTGACATTATAAATCACTTAGACAGTGAGTCATTAATAACAGTTAAGTGTTTTATTGTGTAATTAGATTTCCGGAAAAGCACATTTTCACACTTCAGTAAATGCCCTATTTTGTTTTATCAAGAAATATACAAGACGATAATAAGGTCCACAAACTGAGGCAAGATGTTTATTTTTTTAAAACAGGTCCTTGCAGTGATTGAGAACAATTCTGACCCCTAGGCAAAATTAGTTGATTATTATGATTAAAGTCAAACCACGACCTGATACATTTCTGGCCAAAAATATGCAACAAAATTAAACCATGTTTCAAATCAGCCTTTTAAAAATCCCAGTGAAACGGAAATAGGAGTTTGGAAGCATGCTAAAAGCAAACACAGCAAAGGTTTGTATGGTTTTAGTGTTGTCTGCTTTAAAATACTCCATAAACTCTACATGGCATATTTATAGTCATTCAAAGTCCCATTGGTTGTCAGTTAGGTAAGTGTGTGACATTTGACCCATCCCCTGGGGGAGCAGTGAGCTGCAGACACAGCCATTTGGTGGTTTAACCCCCTGAATTCAACCCCTTAATTTTGAGGCTCAAGCAGGGAGGCATTGGGTCTCATTTATAGAAACTTTGGCATGTCACAGGCTGGATTTGAACTTATGACCTTCTAGTCTAAGGGCAAATGCTTAACCAACCACAAGGCCACTATATACTGTAGGTGGATTGTGCACCAAACAGAGTCAACATCATTTTATTATTCATCATTATTCAAGTATTATACCCTTAATACATTAAATAACAAAATACCCACAAGTTAAAAATAAAATTAACATATTGACAAATTTGGATGTGAAGATATTGTACTTGGAGCCAACAGGTATGTGTAACATCTGTGTTGCACAGCCATTTTAGACTAACATTCACACCTGACTGTAATGATTATAAACTTCCAGCATCTTGTTGCCTGTTGTTTTATGATTCTAGCCCCCCTCCCCTGTAATCCTCCTCCAATTTCTTTAACCCCCTATCTTTTGTGACATCACCCCCCCCCCTAACATCCCTCTCTCTTTTTCTTCCTTCTTCTCTTCCGTTTGGTCCAACAAAAAAAGGATACAGTCATAATCAATATAAATAACGTTTAGATAAATTACAAAAGAGGTTTATACAAATATCCACCTTGTGTGTCCGAAGATTTATAACCCCCGATTGTAACAGTCAAATCTGTCTGACACAAGAGGCTCATATCTGTTTGCTCAGCTGTTGGACAGGACAAGCTAAAAATAAATACATAAATGAATTAAACAAATATGAAATTAAGAATAAATATATTAGAAAAAATGTAAGTAGGTTGAAAATTATTACAAAACAGAGAAAAATGCGAAGTGACTATAAGACAATGAAGGAGGAGACCTAAAATCAGACAAGCTTATTTTGAGTTCGTAATTGCCACACTTGAGAGCGACTGATCAGCTAACTTAAGAGAGAGGAAGAATATAGGGCTTAACCCATGAACACGAGATGTCGCAAGCGACGCTTAAGTAACATACGCTCTTTGACCTATTGTAACTTTTGGACTGTTCACGCAAATAAAAGGAAACCCTGACACGGAAAAAACTGGCAAAGTGTTGCATCTCGGCACAAAGCCGCTTTTGTCCACATCAGTAGTTACTTTTCTACACTTCAGACTTTGCTAGAATTACGTTAATTGCGTGAATGGTTCGAGTTATGTTTGACCCAAGAACGTTAACACTGGAGCTATCTGCTATGCTTTTGCTATGATACATTGCAACCCCTCCCCCACTTTTTTATTTTTGTTTGATTTTTTTTTCTCTTTTTAAGGTCATTAACACTATTAATGAGTGGTGTCAGGGTCATTTTGACCCATAAACCTTTGCTTAAAGGAAAAAAAGCCTTTTTTATTTGACATGATGTTGCTGTAAAAACAGATGAAAAGCAGAAAACACAAACACAACGATTGTTTTTTGTCTTTTTTGGACAATTTGAACTCTTTTAATGTTGACATTTTTTTGACTACCATAATTCCATCCGTTAACGCAATTTTATAATTCTGGCAGATACTGAAACTGAGAAAGTCAGCCTAGCGCTGATGGGATATACAATACTGATCAGTGCTTACACAATCGACGTAAAAGCGGCCTTACTGCGTAAGTGTAGCAAATTGTTGTAAAGCCAATATAAAAAGCTGCTTTTCGCTGCATCGGAATCTGCTGATCCAAGAGTTATGGTATGTCAAAGAGCGTGTGTCATTAAGATGTCGCCAGTGACAGCTCTGATGTTAAAGGGTTAAACTGCTCGGAGGGCTTATCGCAAACTCAAGCAAGAACTCCAACATTACATTCAAAACCAACATCTCCCCACATTTCACTGTGGACTTTATTTTCTTCAAGGTTTGTTGAGTCAAGAATCTATCTGTCCACCTGTATGAACCAACTTCATTTGTCACAGAGCTGTCACAGTATCACTGGTTCTTGTCACAGCAAACCTGATGTTTGCAACATCTATCTCTTCAGAAACTTCTACCACATTGCCTTACTTCTGTGCTTTTTTTTTTTACTCAAAAATATAATCCAGAAATCGGCTAACAAAACGTGCGTTAGTAGAGAAATGTGTAGTCTTTGTGAATTTACTATTGGACGTCCCCAGCTTTGTTGGTTTTGAGCAGGTACACAAGAGAAAAATAACGAGATTCCCCTAAAGCTCACGCAAAGGAGCTCTCTGTCAAGGTTTAAGATGGAATTTAATTTGACTTCATGTTCTTATTTTCAGAACTGGGTCAAAAACAACCCAAAGGATGTAAAAGGTATCAAGACAGTGTCTTCTGTGAATTCTGTTGCAGAAAACGCTCTGGATGTAGTCAAACAGCTGCAACGCTTTCAACAAATGTTTATTTTTTGTTGCATGTACTTATAAAATGCAACTATGGTGGAAGTCAGCTACAATGATAGGCTGTAGATGATATCTGCATAAAAAAAAGGTTAACACTCTTAAGTGGGTAATTGTTGAAAATGTTCATGTCAGTCAGTTTGCCTGCTTTAGTGCTTTATCTGTATCCTGAAATGATAGTTTTTGACAAACAAATGCACACAAACCTTTGATTATCATCATTTTTTGACAGCATATGTGTGATTTTCAAACAGATTGTTGACACGTATGATGTATTTGATTAAATATGGCAATGTCAAGACATTTTTAAACACAGAGAAAGCAAAAGGTAGAAGAGATAAGGTTTAGCGGGGGAGGCAGTCTCACTTTCACTAAGCTGGGGAACAGGCACCCATGTGCTGCTGTTAGTAGTCAGCACATGAGGCGTGACTGAGGATCAGCGGAGGTTGGAGAGGTTGCCGCTCTGCCTCGTCAACAATCACCCGAGGAAAGTCGAGAGGATCTTTCAGTCAGCCGCTGTGAAAGCCGTTGTTTTTCTCAGTGCTTTCCTGCTATCCAGGAAGAATCATTAACATTTCTTTTTAAAACAAGCCTGAAAAATTACACCAAACAGTATTTTTTGGAGGTGGGAAAAAAATAAAATACCTTTGCTGGTTAATTAATTTTGGGATTTTTTATTTAACAAAAAACATTAATTAACTTGCTTGGTCCCTAAATAAACAAATGTTTTGTTCCGAGAAACCGTTCTATAGTAAATGCATTAGGGCTTTCAAAAATTAATAAAAAAAAAATTAACATGGTAATTTCTATTAACACTAATGAATTACACTCCGCTGAGCAACCATCTTCTGCCGGTTCAGGCTTCCACTGCGTGTGTCAATTTCTGAAAAAGCACCCTTCATCAGCCACTATCCTGCTGACAACACGGTCACTTACAAAAGAAACAAATATTTAATCGATCTTGTACTTTATTCTTGTTTTTTTGTTTTTTTAAATTTTTTTAGGTTTAGATCGCTTTTTCACAAAAGGCGGACTATTTAATACACAATGCAGCTCGTTGTCGCAATAACAAGTCAATTGCAGCAGCGAAGGAAAATGATATATGTTCTGATCGTCACAATAGGGTCAATATAGCATCAGTTCAGAGAGAAAGTTCACCTCTTACCGCTTGTTTTTGTCCACATCATGAAGGAAAAGTTTATTCTAAAAAAGCCTGCACATATAGAACCTTGTGACCAGAACTTCTTCCGAAACACCCAGCAGCCAATCAGATTTGAGTATTCACCTAGACCACTTAAAGTGCAGAAACACAATGTTTGTTTGTTATGGCTGTATATCAGCATCTTTGTTCTCTTGGAGAAAGACCTTAAAGTCTTTACAGTTCTGCTTATCTTATTGTTTATGTGGTTTGTGCACACAAATTAAACTTAACACTTTAAAAGTGAAGGCTTTATAGATGTAAACATTTCAGACAATAAAAATAAAGAAAACATTTTCTCTGTGGCCTGTCTTTTTGTTCAAAAGCTGCATATTGTGTGAAATGTAACTTGTAAAACATTGTGATTAATTGTGAATATATATATTCACTTCAGGTGATATTCAAATGAATGTATATATATGATTTTTATCAACTGCTTTTATGTTCACAATTTTAAGATAATTACACTCTTCTACAGTGTATTTTAAATGTATACCCATATATGCCCACGCAGATAACGCCAGTGTTCCTTGAATCTGATTGCTCTGCTGACCTTCGGGATATTTTTCTTCAATATATTGGGAGAATTGCTGAAAGATCTCCTGAACAAAGACAAAAAGACATGCAAACCGACACTTTTGTGTAGCTCTTTAAAATAGAATTGATCTCATTGATCTCTCAATGAGGATGAGGATAAAAGCTTAGCTCCTCCCAGACTCATAGTTGATGAACACATTGTTGGAGAAGCAGCAAATTTGAGGCACGTCAAGAGACTTGAATAGTGTTCAGCATTTTTTAGGTGATAATTTATGTGATTATCTACAGGTGCCTGCACAACCCCATCTCTCAGAAAGTTTGGTCTCACCACAGATGAGGAGGAAACGCTGCTTTCTTTGCTGGACACGGCAGCCTGATACATGGCCAGTCTCTCCTTCACCGACACCTGCTCGGCCTCCTCGTCCTTTCCGCCTGGGGCCTTCTCCTGGGGATGTCCGGACCTGGATCTGCCTCTGCTGCCTGCAGCTTCGCGTACAAAAAGAGATGAGTTTTAAGAAGATTGTCATTCACTCATGCCGCGAGGTCTCCTGATATTTGGTAACAACTCATTAATTCTTTGGTGAAAGCTGCTTGCCATTTAGTAATTGGGCTTAGGGGACCGTTTTATACGGGAGGCTTTTGTTCCCGGAGCAGATCAGACCGAATCAATCATAAAGCTTTCCTTTTCCTATCAGTGCTTCAAACAGAACAACTTACACATAGATTGGTCTTAAATCACATAAAAAATGTTCCTTTTCCACTATGAACCTGATTTTTTTTTAAATCCGAAACTGCACAGATTTTTCTAAGAAAAAGCCAGAGATAAAATAAAAACAGGGTCTCAAACTATGACACGAAAAAACCATCAATCAGGAAGAACGGCTTCATGTTTCCTCTCGTTGTTCTGCATATCCCTGTGGAACACCAATTACAGAACACCATGGATTTTTACATTTGACTTCTTTGTGCTACAAAGCATCATTAGGCATCAAAAAAGGCTCTTTTGAAGCTCCACACACACCCACGCCGGACCACTTAGCTCCCGGCGTGTTTTCCCTCTCTGGGTAACAGCACCGTAGGATGCTCGAGGACCTTTAATAGCAATCGTTCCCCTTCCCTGTATGCTCACATCGTCCTCCTTTGACATTTCCAAGCCCTCGTCGGTGCTTACGCATTTTTTTACTCCGCACGTGTGTGTTCTGGTGCAAGTCGAGTTCCAGAGAAAATACATTTATGAGTACTTGATGTTGCTGCTGCATCTTAAAAGCACTGGGATCAGATGAAGGTCCCCTTAGAGCTGTCGTAGTAAACTGGCCAGATTTAGTGCTTCATAAATTACATGGAGTCGATGCTTGGCTGTAAAGAAGAAGCGCCTATTCTTTAATGTCCATCTGGGGGATATCTGTGGATGGTTTCTGTCTCGTCAAAAGGAAGAAAGTAACACTAATTTTTAATGGAATTTATATCTGGAGTAAACAGTATTTAAGGCTCAGTTTGGACACCCAAAGTACAATCGCTATACAAACATGAAGTGTTTTGCAACGACTTAAAAAGGGGTGTCATCTTTACATGAACATTCTTTTTCTAAAAATTTGTTTTTTCTTTTTTGGAAAACATTTCTTTTTTGAAACTACCAACAGCCCTTACGAGTTTCTCCATTTTCTGGTGCAACTGCAAAAACATACTGAATGAAATGTCAGACGGTAACTGTACGGCAACTATATCCCAAGGAAAACTATAAATGGAGGAACAGGGCACCACTGGTGACCATTTTAAACCCACTAAGCAAAGTCTAATTTCAAAAACAACGCACCATCATACAGAAATTCAACCCTGATGGGGCATTTGAAGGAGAACCGAGGCCTGTAGGGGCCAAAAAAAGGGAGACGCATAAACTATAGCGTGCAACCTCTTTATAAGAGGAGCAAGTAATTAGCGTATACCTCAGTGAGAAGAAAATAGACAGGAGAGGTGACCACTAAACCTAATGTCTTGAACCCTTTTTAAAGACTATTGAAAATTGTTCTTGTGGTATTTAAATCACTGTTAAATCATTGCGAACCAGAAGGAGACAAAAATGCCTTTGAAAAAGCCTGTAGCAATCCATGTATGTCTTTGTTTTCCTCGTCTGAACTGGTGTCTGGCTTAAAACTTTACGGCTGGATAGCTCCTATATTGCTCGCCATTTTTGTTGCACCGCTTAAGCTAGCTTGAGGTTATGGGGGGCTGCAAGTTAGTCGGAGAACGTGTAAACAAAGGGTTCATGGGAATTGACGGCAGGCTTACTCTGCGCCATCAGTTACGTTCACAACTCACAAGTACATTTCTGATAACTTCTGTTGCTCTGCTGAAACTATGTTTAAGGAAATGACACAGGTGCTTTTATTTTGGCTAAAATTGACATAATTATGATTATTTGTTATTAATATATATATATATATATATAAATATTTATACTAGGACTGTCACTGTAAGCATGTTAACGCACCCAGTTCAAAAAAGTAACACATTAATATACATCAACGCATATTAAACCACATCATTCGTTAATTTCTGAAAATACACACTATCCTGCTAATACCATGGTCACTTACAAAAGAAACAAATATTCGATCAATTTTTAGAACTTTATGCTTGTTATTTTTTCAGTTTAAATCTCTTTAGCACGAAAAACAGACTATTTGATTGTTGTTCAGGCCCGTTGTAGAGTATGAGTCGCTGGACTGGCAGACCTCAACTGCAGTGGCAAAGAAAAAGGATATAAATAATAAAGCATCAGTTCAGAGAGAAAGTTCACCTCTTACTGCTTGCTTTTTTTCCAGAAGATGAAGCAAAAAGTTTGTTTTAAAGAAGCCTGTGCAGTGGTATAGAACATTTGGGCTTTGTGACGATTACTTCTTTTTTAGGTGTGCATTGGCAACTAGTAGCCAATCAGATTTGAGTATTCACCCGGACCATTTAAAGTGCAGAAGCACAGTGTTTCTTATGGCTGTATATCAGCATCTTTGTTTTCTTGGAGTAATACTGCAGACATTAAAGTCTTTAAAGTTCTGCTTATCTTACTGTTGATGTGTTTTGTGCACACAAATTACATTTCTGGGATATCTGAGTTAACACTTTACAGAATAAAACATTTCAACAATAAAATTACAACAACAAAAATGAAGAAAAACTTTTTATCTCTGGCCTGCATATTGTCGTATAAAAATGTACCTAGTAAAACATTATGATTAATTGTGATTAATTACAACTTAAAAGTGTGATTAATCTGATAATTTTTTTAATCAATTTACATCACCTGTTTTATATATAATAAATATGTTAGTAAATTAATATTAATTAAATGTGTTCATTAACATTAATAATATGAATTAAAAGACCACTGGGAACAATTTTAAAATAGATCAAAAAATGATTGGAATCTTTTCTGCCTTGTCATCTCTGGAAAGTTTTGGGTTTATTCATCTATCCCTGCTTGGAATATCTCCAATGGGAGCGTAATAACCATCACGTTTAACAATTTCATTTGGGTTCTTTAATTTTTTGGCCTTGAGAATGTCCATCAAATATCTGAATTCTAGTTTTATATTCTTTGAGTAATTTAACCAATTTTCTCTCTTGTTTAACCTCTCAAAGTTCAAACCTTCAGAAAAGAAAAAAAAACAACAAGTCCAGTATCAGAAAATGAACAACAAATATTTGGTTGCGATCAAAGATTTACATAAGTTTGGTGAGCTGTACAGGAGACATGGCACAGGAGACACTGATTGACAAGGTCAATAGCCAATCAGGATACAGAGAGTCCGCTATAAATAAATAAATGCTTGCAAATTTGCACTAAAAATTCTACGAAATAGCGTGACTTTGAAAGGTCACAGAGAGGGACTGCTGTTTGTATTTTAGGTCTGATATTTAAGTTTGTCATGACATCTCCTCGTCATCATTTCTGCTTTAGCTAATTTTGTTTTGTTTTGTCAAAAGTCGACTATAGTCGGTTTTTCATGCCAAAGTTAAGGTTTTTACTTCGTTTTAAATATCCCAGTGGCTAGGAAATATTTGTCTACTCATCTTTCCTTGCCCTCATTTAAGTTTCTCTAATATTTTTCCTTTCAGGTGATGGAATGCATAATTTTTTAAAGATGTCATTTTTTGTGAAAAAAGCACAAAATTTCCACTAAATTCTTGAATTTCTGTAACTGTAAAAAAACAACAACAAAAAAGGTCTCTTAACGAGACTCTGTTGTGTTAAAGTAAGATTTGTAATATCAGTTGCAAGGTTGGAGTCAAAGTAAAAAAAAAAAGAACTGCAGTCTTATCTTGCATTAGCAGCTGAGCTTAAATGTTTGCTAACTTTAGCTTCCTCACTGGCGCCTCGGTAACTTATTAACCAGTAGCAGTTAATCATCAGTGACACAACCTGAAACAACACATGAAAGAATGTCATTTTGTCACTTACTGGTGTGACTGTGCTTTAAATCGAATGCCATGCGACCAACGTATTGTATCATCCCGCTACTTTTAGCTTTCTGCTACGCCCGGCATGCTAGGTAAGCAGTAATCCATTGCTGGAAGGGAAGAGGCCGTCAGAGACAGCAGCATCCGCTGCAACCTATAAATATGAGTATGAAACCCTAAACTTGTGGCTATCATAATACTGGCTTGATGACAGAAGGGTTATTCCCTCGTTTGTCACTCCAGATAAACGTTAGCGTCATGGTCTGGACCTGTTGAAGGCACGACGGACCTGACACCTGAGTGCAATGACAACAGCTCTTTGGATTCCTTTTCTGAGAGATAAGTCACATGCAAAGCTGCCATAGCATGAAGGTGAGGTAAGCAGGCATGGAGCTGGGGGGTGGTGGTGGAAGGCTGACCGGGAGGAAAAAATAAACCAAGCCTTTTTATAAACCGTCTGCAGCGTCATGTTCCCCCGTAACAGGGAGCGTCATCTGCTGGAGGCGTCTAGACTGGATGTGGGGGACAGGAAATTTCCCAGCTGTGCCATTATTTAGTCCTGGCTCCAATGGATGTTTAATTAGCAGGAGTGATAACTCTCAAACACTTCCTTAATGCTGGAGATGCTCTAGGATAAGGGATGTGCAGTGGGGGGTATGACATCCACCTTCTCCACAGCTTTTCTGGGGAGTATTTACCTCCACACTGGCTATTATTTTCCTCTTCTCTGAGAGGTTTATACCCTTTCAATGCCACAGCTGCTGCACAAGTGATGACACTGGCTAATAGAAGTGGAAGAGGGCAGAATAAGTCAGCGGGGGAGGCCACTCCGCTGGCAGTCTGAACGACTCAGCGGCTAGTAGACGGTTTGCAAGGTGGGGGAGGGAATAGGGATTAAATAAAAAAAAATAATGGAGTATTTCAGGGTTTGGGAGAAGAAATTCCAACATTGTAGATTTGTGACGGACAGAGGCCGTCGCCCCCTTCTCCTCCGTTGGTTTCCCCGCAGAAGCCTCAAGCCACCCAATTTTCTGTTCAGTACTTACATACCAAAGCTTTCGCCTGGCGAGGTTTGACAGCAGAGCCACAGCGACCTACACTAATAGAAATGTCAGCCGTGGTGGGTGATTTCTTCCACACCGACAAAGTAAAACAGGCACAATAATTAAGCTGTCAAATCTTTCAAAATAACTTCTTTACAAGCAGAGTAGATTGCCCTCGAGTGCTTCCTTGTGCAAAGCTAAGCACTTTGTCTTCGATTTGCCTCGCCTACAGAATCTTCCAGATCAGGCTGCTGCTTCTGGTGGTGGCAGGAAGCAGGAAGGGGCCCATGCATGTTTTATGACGAGGCGCAAATCCTTGTGGAATCGCGGTGGCGCGCCGTAACATCTCGACCAAATCTTTAGAAAGCCCAGGTCAGCTGAACACCATCGTTCCTCTTCATCTGTCGTGCTGCCAGAGCACATCGACCGACATCATTATCAACTAAACTCCCATCGACCACGTGGAATTTGTCTTCCGCCGTCTCTCTGAAAGAGCTGACAGTCAATTTGTGCTTACCTTCCGAATAAGTCAAAACAATAATAGAATCCGGTGAAGCAGTAAAGAACCTGAGGAATCCTAGAAACGGGTGAAGTCGTCTGGTCCTGGACAGACGGCGAGGCTTGGAGTCCAGCTCCAGCACAGTGGGGCCCCGTCATCCAGTGACAGCTGATTTTATTTTAGAAGCCCCCTTCATAAAAAAAACAGGGAGGACGGACTTCGGGGAGGGGGTAAACGGAGGTGGCTCAGCTTTTTTTAGTGTCAAGCACAGAGGTACCCTACATTCCTTGAAGCTTAAGTCATAGCGGTCTTATGGACTCAGTCAGCCAGATGAGACACAAACCCAAACACAAGGATAGTTTTTGGCATCACTTCTTGTCAGTAGCCTAAATATTACATACAATACATTTCATCACTGAGCACACATCAAGCTCAATGCCTATAGACAGAGACTGACCAATTTATGGGGAGGGATTCAAAGCAATCGAAGTGAATAAACATTCAGGGGACAGAAAATTGTTTCATCGTGGAAAATAAGGCCAGATCTATTTATCTAAACAACTTTAACCTCAGCCATTAGATTAGGATAATTAAAGTCCGGATTCACAACCAAGGTTGTCTCACTACACAAAGGGAGCAATGAAATCTGAGCAAAGAAAAAAAATGTTTCACTGACTGATCCAACTGCATCCAAAAAAAGGCCAATGTGTCTTCAGTAAAACCTTAACCAAATGTGTTTTTATTATTACTTAACCCCTTTAACACTGGGGCTGTTACCGATGACAGCAAAATGATGTGCTCTTTGAACTACGTTACTCTTTGACCGTTTACACAATTAACGTAACTATAATGGATTCTGACGCGGAGAGAAGCTTCAATAAGCTACTCTGCAAAGTCTTGCATCTCGGCGCAAACAGAGAGATGGCGCTGGTTTGAATCCCAGCTGTTACCTTTCTGTGTGGAGTTTTCATGTTATCCGTACGTTGATGAGTTAATTGTCCCTAGGTGTGAATGTGAGTGTGTGTGTATGGTAAACTGTCCTGGGTGCACCACACCTTCGCTAAAGAAGCAGGGATAGGCTCCAGCAACCCCATAGCCCTGTAGTGGAACAAGCAGGTTTAGAACATGGATGGATTGGTCATGCTGAAGCTGAAACTAGTAGATACAGTATCAGCAGATTTCCAGTACAAACCACCATGAAGCTTAAAGAAGTTTAGCTCCTTATTGGTAAAGCAAAACGAAGAAGTTTTTCTTAAGGAATGCTGATGAGGGCATACAGTACAAAGAAATGCTAAATGTTGCCATGGAGATGGCAGAAATCCTTGCAGTCGGAGAGGAGCTGCACAGAAGAAGCGTGTAAATGTGTGACTGTAGTGGAAAAACTGTTTGCGGGGTCAACAGTGCTTGCATAAACTACTCAGCCTTGAGTATCTTTCAGAGTGCTGAATGATTTGGCAAAATGAAAGTTTCTTTTTCTAAAAGGTAAAAAGCTCTGCTCCCTCTTTAAACCAACTCTGTCCGAGAAGTCTTTGAGGCTTCTGTGAGAACACAATGGGAGGTCTCTGTTCAGAAACCCAAAAGGACAGAGCACAAAAAGAAAAAGTTAACCATCAAAATCATCTGTTCTTGCTGTTTCTCTTTATGTCCTGGATACTTATTGCCTTAGGTGTTTGCAGAAGTCCTTTCTCTGGGGTCTGATTAACCCTCCGCCTTTGTTTCAGTCCACTTCAACACATATTTCTCCTGTCAGCACCAACATCTAGCCTGTGACACCCCACACAAATAACTCCATTTCTATTCTCTGGTTTAATGAATTGTGGCTCTGACTGTTCACCAATCTCACAAACAGAAGGTGCTTTGCAGGAGCCCACCCCTATGAGGGACCCGTGGCAGCACATCGAATGGACAAAAGCTGGGGTTATCAGGCTGGTGGAGAAGCTGCACTCTGCTGATAATCCCACTGCAATTGCACATGGATTTCCTGCTCCTGAAATGGAAAATAAACACACTCTTAAAGAATACCAAATGAAGAAGCCTGTGAATATCCTCAAACTGAAGTTTGCAGATTTTTTTAAACTCACAGTCAAGCGAGGAACTCCGAAGTTGCCGCTTTAATTTCTGAAACCAAGTTTCCAATACAGATTTTTGCTGTTCTAACAGTAAAGCTCCCCGCCTAGATTGGATGAGGCTGCGCTAATCGAAAGCAATTGATTATCTTTGCTCGAATAAAGATGTCAACTCAAAACCATTTTGAAGATTGAGATTTAGCTGAAGAATGCTAAACCTTTTCCTAATTTGGACTAGAAAATTACTTGACGAAAGGGATTAAAATATAGAAATCTTCTAGCTTAGAAACACTTTCATCTACCAGAAAATGGCTTTTTTTAAAAACAACAATCTGTCAAAGAATTTGACATGTCTGTAATAAATGCACAGACTCTCATAGGAAGGCAGTGGAAAAGGAAAAGGAAAAATCTTCCACGTGAACTAGCAACTGTTAGCAAGATAGACATTAGGAAGTAAAAGATTGTCCGTAAGGTTAAGACTTAGTTTTTAACACATTAAACAAGATTGTTTAGTCGACAAACTATAAACCATTGACAAAAAAAAAAAAATCATGAATTCCCTTTTTTGTTTTTTAGATAGTTAAACAAGGTCACATCAATGGACTTATTTTCAGAGAGGATACACGTTTTTCAACTTTACAGACACTTTCAGTCCTGAACTCCCCAGAGAGTCCAATTTACCCCAACAGACACCGTCTAAACAGTGACCATGGCAACATTTTGTCTCTTGCTTCTAACTGCAGCATCCATTCTGTTAACCACAGAGACCTACCTTTTGTGTCCAAAATTGCAAAGACTTTAAGTACGGTTAAAATTGCATCTTTTTGCTCAAAGCATAGTGACTAATTGAGCAGCAACTGCTTGCAGGAAGTTTTATTCCCAACTGAGTCCAGAAAAGATCATAAAAACATTAGCGGGGGTTCCTGATTTCCCAGCAGGAAGTGCTCTGTTCCCTCATGACACTGAGATTTCCGACCTGTTTAAAAAAAATTATGAAATAGAATTTTTTCAATATTATCTGAGACTTCTGGAAGTGTCTTAAAGATGAAATGTCAGCCTCTGATCAGAAGATTGCAGGTTCAATTCCCACCCAAACATTAAAGCATGCCTGGGCAAGACACTGAGCCCCAAATCACCTTCAATGTGTCAATGGGTGAATGGGACCATGACTGTAAAGCACTCTGGGCCCTCAATGAAGGTAGAAAACCACTAAATAAGTATACACCATTTAATACTTTATGGAAAAAAAGACAAAAATCTGCAAAATTATAATTAAAAGATCACTGGGAACATTTTTTTAAATACATCAAAATATGATTGGAATGGGACTTTAAATGGTCATATTCTTAGCTTGTAGTGATGAACTTCTCTTTACATACAAAGTTAAACTATCATGTTGACTTCGTTTGTATTCAAGTCATGGTTTCTTACTGTCAACTTTGATGTGTAGTCAATGTTGTGCATTTAAACACATGACAACACAGGTTTTTAATGACTTCCTTATATAAAGAAACCCTCTAATGATGGCATTTTTATTATTATTTAACTGCCATGACATTGACAGTACATTGGATTGTTTAAAAGAGCAAGAAGCACATCGAGAACGCCACGCAATCCAACTTTCACTTCCAATCTTCAAAAACCACTCATGTGTTAAGAGATCATTTGCTTTCAGTAACAGCCTGTAAGAGCACCAAATATGAAATTAACATTTAGAAAATCTCTGTTTTTCTGCGGCTGATATTATAAAGACATCACTATTTGGCAGGCCAATCTGTGAGGTGATTCATGAAAACAAAAACAGTCTTTCAGTGAAATCCACTCCAGCTGGCAGGACTCAAACACTGAAAGATGATCTCGGAGGAAGCTTGTCTGACAAGTTCAATTAGCCATAAATACATGATATCTGCACATACAATAGAAATGAATGCTTCCACTGTTCGGCATGAGAGAAATAAAGGGCTCCTGTACTCCTGTGTGTACCACAAAGGCAGCCACAGCTTCATGGTGGTTATTCTGTTGCAACGCGAGAGGAAACATGCAAACACTGATGCCTGTTGTGAAGAAAAGCCACCGTGCTGGGATTTAGATGTGAGCTTTGCATCTGTTTAAAGTGCAGCTACTTCACTGCTGGCTTTTATTTAAACACTGTGGCTTTACAGGGACCAGCTTCTGCACCCTCTTACATCCTCTTGCTTCTGCTGTCACTCACCTAACAAGCCAGTTAGCGCTCTGTTTTTCACAGTCAAACTCGTCAGCCGGCACAAAAGAAGTCGCTCTGTCAGTACTGCGCCGCTGATCATCTACAGGCTCTTAAGTTTAGACGCCAGGCGCCAGAATTTTGTGCGTCTGAATCCATGACCTTGTATCTGCATGAAACTTTAAAAGAGTTTCTCTATCTGTTCATTTTCTCTTTCTTAGTAATCATCACATAGTTCTATTTAAAAATGCAGTGCTGTAACACGGAGGAACCAAAGGGAGAACAGTGTGCAACTACTTTTAACCATGTTCAACCATATGAAACCGGAGCATTAGTTCCAGTGTTGACATCCTTTCCACTAGCGTAACACTTCAATCGTTTACGCAATAACGTAGCTCCAGCCTATTTTAAACCCGAGAAATGAAGCTTTGGGCTGATAAACAACATTTTTCAAAGCCAAAGTGTTTACGCAACCAAAGTAGACCGCATCGGAATCGGCTAATTTACACTAATTGTGTAAATGGTCGAAGAGTTAGGGTAAGTCAAAGAGAGTGTGTTATTTCGGTGTTAAAGATTGAAGTTAAGGAAAACAACAAAGACGTAGATGATCGTTTTATTTTAGAATCAGGTGGAGTTGGTTCCACGTTTCTTTAACACCAAATTAAAGCCTTGATGCAGACAAAAAGGAACATTACAGTTGGAGCTTGTAATTAACAGTTAGAGCCCAGCGTTGTTTAAATGTTTCAATCAAACTTTGGTGAAACTATGGTCACATATCCCAAATTACCAGCGCACGGTGACCTATAAGCTAGTTTTTCAGCATATTGGACAGTGTAAAAGAAAGAAAAAAGTGTAAAGTTGTAATAATAAAAATTAATAATATAAAATAAAAATATTTAATATTTGCTTTCAAATTTGCTTTTTTTTTTCTTTAAAAATATTTTTGCGTTTGCAAAAAGTTTTTTTTTCAGATGCTGAGTGGCTCATCTCACTTTCGTCCTATCTTTGATTTTGCGTTTTTAAGTTTTTGTTTTGTGTTTCTTTTAATATGGTGGCACAAAAATCACTCCATACAAAACATGTCCATCACAAGAGGCACTAAGCTGCAATCTGTGTGTTCATTTACTGGACAGGACAAAAATGAAAAATAAAAGAGGTGACTTTCTAATGAACTCATGCCGCTCTGCAGAAACTATGTCCTAGAAGATGACACCGTTTTATTGATTTTGGCCTAAACACCACACAATCATAATTGAAAGACAACTGGGAACTCTTATAAAACAGCTGGGAAGATGATCTGAACTTTAATTGCTGTAATAGAACTGTAAGAGGGGTTTTAAAAAAGCTATTTTAATCAGTTTGAGCTCAAGTTTAAGCATTTTCAACACTCACCTTTCCCAATCTACCATTTCTTTGAATATTTTTGAGTTAACTGATCGAAATTCAACTACAGGCTCAATTTTTGCTGTACAGAGTTCTGTAGGGGTGACTGTCAGTCAAACTTTCCGTCTCTCCTAAACAGAGCTTTGCTGCTTTTATCAGTAAAAGCTTTTTTTTTTTAAATTTGTTTTCCATGTGGCACCTCCACAAATCCAAACAGGACTTTAGACTCGTTTTGTGCACATAATGTGGAGTAATGGTTTGTCTATGTGGAGCTTTCATAGGATATTTTGCTGATTTTTTTTTACAGTGTTGTGTTTCTTTTTTGTCCCCTTAGTGTTTCCACTTTTGAACTTTTGTTGTGCTTCCTTTTCTCCAGAATCATCATTCTTTGAGGCCGGCATGTAAACATCTGTTCTCTGACCTTGAACCCCAGCCAAACAGGGAAAAACGGCTTTGCACCTCGCACCACAAGCCCCATGTATGCATTAGTGTTATCGCCAGGGCTGGACAACAAAGTGGAGGTAACTACCCTAGTAGGGCTATCACAGTAATGGAAGCGCAGCATCCAGCTCGCCATTAACCAGGCTGCTAGGAAGGCATCCTTATCTGGGAATGAAACCATCTCGTTTTTTGAAAAGCTGCTCTCTGCAAAAATGTTTATCTCGCACGACAAATGGGACCGAACACTGCATCAAGCATCCCATGGACTGGAAGCTGAAAGGATGGAGTAACCGTGATGAAATCAGGCTCCCCTGCCACATATTACAACAAATCTTATTGCATCAGGGCTTTGTGGAGGAAAGCAAAACTTCCTTTTGAGAGTTTTCCCCCCACGTAGAAACAGAGTATACTCACAAAGAGCAGCGTCTGGAGGGGAGGCCATCGTCGGACGTGTGGTCGGCTCGGACAGAGTGGTGCTGGGTCTGTTAGGGAGGGCGGCGACTTCCTGGTCAGACAGAGAGAGGTGACGCCACAGGTCATGACACATGCAAACACACACAACTTCAAACCAAAATGTGCTGGAGTGGAGCATCTGCCGCCGGTGGCATTTATGCTGCAGATTCCAGTCAGCGCTCACACACGTGTAATCAGAGACGACCTTGAACACAATCTGAGCGTTAGGCATTGACTGGAAAGTTAATATAAGCTGCTGGATTGTTGTTTTCTTTGGTGCATGTGCCCATCTTCCGTTTCTCCTTTTCTGCAGGAGCATTTTAACTACACTAAGCCAGTTCAACACATCCTTTCAGTTGCAAATCACCCCCTGCTGGGAACAAACACACCTGTGTTTTGTGTGTCTTATTTTTTGGTCGTTCATTTGCAAACCAAATGCGTCCCCTGCCGTGCCTTTACGACGCCCTCCCGCAGGGCGTTGACGGCGCCACAGCGAGGGCCACACGCTGCATGTCGCGTTGTTCGTGTGTTTCTGTGGAATCTCGGAAATGCCTCCAAAAATCCCATTTATCAGAAATCCCCCTGAAGCTCACCCGTTCCGCAGAAGGCCGGGATGGAGCGTGCATGAAGGCGTTTGCTGAGAGCGCTGTTTGACAGCTGAAACTCTGCTCAGAGATGGGTGGAGGTTTTATTTACTCCACAGAGGAGTGAAGGAGCAGTGAGCGGAGCTTCGGTGCAGCCAAACAGTGATTCAGACGTGTGTCCTTCACTGGCTCCGTTTCCTCTCACACACTGAATATTAGCCATGAATTATAAATACATGGGGTGTTAGTTTGAACACAAACTAAAGGGTTTGCTCACAACAAAAAGTGACTTGTCTTTTTCTTTTAAAAAAAGGTTTATTTAAAAATGACTTTTACATTAAAAAGGACAGACTTGAATGGACCGGGACCTCCGTTTCTTTTGGAACTTTTACATTTTTGTCATCAATCCTGAGACCTGAAGGTCAAATGGTTCCCAGGACTCGGCTTGTGACTCGGGGACATAGAGCCTTTTCAGCTGCAGCTCCCAAACACTGGAACGCTCTCCCCTTTTCTGTGGGGTCTGCCAGTTCCCTTAGTGATTTCAAGATTTTCTGTTGGCTAGCATGACAGCAAACAATGACCTAATAAACTAAATGTTTTACACAAATGTAACTTTTAAAAAAAGAGCATGAAAACCTCCCTCTGTGAATATCAATCACCAGAACATCACAGGTATTTCCTCCGAAAAATTATAAAGGAGTTTTTCTGCAAAACTAAAGTCTGGCACACCATTGAAAAAAAAGCACACATTTTTCGAGAAAGTGGTTCGTTGTGCTTTATGAGATGGTATACTGGGACGTGGTGCTGAAAAGAGCCATTCAGACATTTATTCACCAACTCTTTTTTTTTTTTGTTTCAGGGATCTTGACACCAGAGCCCAGAAAGAGCGATGTGGCGTGAAGCGTGGGGTCATAAAGTGTGGGAATGAGATAATTAAGCCCTGTTAAGTGTGACCCAGACTTCCATTTTTAGCAGCGGAATTAAGTGTCAGGCTTTTACTAACGAAGACACTTCACTGCAGCTGATGTACATCCATTGCGTAAGCACTTCACTACTGTAAAGGGTTGCGTACCAGCGCAAGGCTGCTTTTCTCCGCTTCAGAATCAGCTGTAATTACGTTCACGGTTGAAGAGTTAGCCGAAAGAATGTCAACACTCGAGCTAAAACGTCGGTGTTAAAAGGTTAAACTCAGATTCTCTGAATGGCAGGTGGGTGGATCTATTCGTGGAGCTAACAGAGCTTCACCCTTTACTTTGTCGTGCCCAGTTGCAGTTTCATGACAGCTGTTGAGGTGGGCGGAGCCAATTAGTGTGCTTGCCCCACTTTAGGCTTCATCTATTCCTTTATAATCATCTATCAAAATCGTGACAGATCCCATGCTTTTTACGAAACTCTTAGTAGCTTAGTGTCAAACAACCATCGAAAAATGAATGCATGCGAATTCTTTGTGATGAACATGTAAACACAAGTGTAAAAACACACAGTTATGGAGATTAAATCCCTGCTGCCAGTTTTTCTACTGGGAGCAATTGATGGCGAAGTCCACCTCTGACAGCAGCCGCAGCACATCACTGTGTCTAATGCAGCTATTAGTAAGCGGGGTCCAGCTTCCATATGCTGCTTTCTGACAGCAGCTGCCACACTGGAAGGAGCAAGATAGTCTGTGACAGCAGAATGTCAACAGGCCCAGTTAATAAGAGATATTGTTTGATGAAATCTGTCTAAATATTAGTGAGTGGCCATGTTGTGAGAGATAATCTCTTGGGAAAAACACGAAATAATACTGGATCCTCTTAAAAGAAGCCCCGTTAATGAAATCAGCTCTGGCCATCTGGGACTGACACGCCTACAAAGGGGACAGTCAGATCCACCATGGTGCAACCATGGTAACTGCGAGGAGGTCTGAGAGCAGAGCGGGCTCGATGACATCCACCACCTTCACACGGGTGCCCATTAAATGAAAATATGGCAGAAACACAGGCCTGTCTGCGGAACTGTAAATCCCTGTGTCAAGCACGCTAACTTTCTGCGATTTACGCCGGCTGACTGAAACGCTGGCAATCCTGTCTGCCGACTCTTTGCAGCGGTTTTATGATACATAGTGGAGAGATCTCCACGGAGAGACGCCGCCTGGCTTTAGTCACATGCTCCCTTTGACCTCCAAAAAAGAAATCAGCTAATGAATGAGTGTTCTTGAACGCCAGTTTTACAGATACATGACTCACCATGAAGTACATTTGATAAACAAAGTTAAACATGGCAGAAGAGAAAAAGTTGAGCTAAAACTTGACAAAACACCAGAAACAGCCGCTGGATTGTGAATGGAAACCTGGTTTGCAGAGATAAAAAGCTAAACTTTTATACACAACATGACCTAAACCTAAAAGCCCCAAACCAAGAGCTATGAAGGCATTAAGCCAAACAGAAACAGTCATGCAGGATGATCCGATCATGTCTCAGCCTTAAGACTTAGTCTTAGCTGTCTTTATAGGTGGATACGGGATGTCGACGAGTAAAAAAATAGGTAAACCTGCACCCATGCGGCTCGCACAAAATAGCAAGGTTCTTGACCCCCTGGTGAGCCTGCAGAGCTAAAGTGTCGACCATGAAGAAATTGACATTTTTCTGACCAGTTTTAACAAGTCAGTTAAATAAGTAAAATAGGAGTGACTTGTAAATATTTTCTTCTCAACTAAAGAACATATTTCAATATTTGTTTAACTCTGCAGTTAAAAAAAAAAAAAAATCAAACCTAAAATCTCAGCCCACTGGTTTGGTTTACTTTTGTACTTATTTTCTAGATGTTGAGTCTTTGCTCCTTGTGGACGTAATGTTCACTCTGCACGCACGCTCTTGGCCTCGTTGAATATGAAACTTTGCTGTTGCTTCCACCTAGAAAAAGGCAACTTTCCATCAGGCTCTTGTGGAATTAATGTATCTGCAGCTTCTTCCATCTGTTTGTGTGTGGGACGAATCTGGGCGTGTAATCAAAGCAACGTTGGCTCTGATTGGCTACCACAAAACATGACACTGCCTTTAACCAATCAGAATCACTTCACACTGTGGCAAAACAGTAGCCGCTGATTTATAAAATTATTTAGAACTGCGTTCAACATTCAGTAATGGCATAAAAAAACATAACAACATGAAAAAGTTTAGTTAGATTACCCGTTACTAAAAAAGTAATGACGTTAAGCCTTTAACATTGGAGACGTCACCGCCGACACCTAAATAACACATTCTCTTTGACATACCAAAACTCTCTAACTGTTTATGCAATCTAGATAAAGCAGCTGATTGTGACGCGGAGAAAAGGGCCTTCTAATAAACCGATATGCGATGCAATATTAATGTAAAGTAATGTCGCAACGCCGCCTTTTTGAGCTTCAGAATCCGCTAGAGATATGCTGACTGCGTAATTAGTCAAAGAGTTACTGTAGTCGAAAGAATGTCTACACCTATTGAATTCTAACATCGTAACTTTAAATGTTATTCCAAACACTGTATATTTATTATGACGGGGCAAACAATTTCCTCACAAACTTCTGCACTTATGTAACAGAGCTCATCTTACCATTTGAGCAACATTATACAAATTGCTTAAAATAGTTTTTGAGAAGTTGTTTCAAACAAGCTAAGCTAAACCAAGATTTGAAACACTAGACCCGATTTGCATAACGACAGTGTATTGCATTATAAATGTAATGATCCATCCCTGAAAGCAAAAAGCTTTTCTTTTCACAAAGTTTCTTCAATTTTCACACAAAAAAGCAGTGGGGTGAGTCGAACAAAATCTGATCTTATTCCAGTGCACTTAAACAGCTCAAGAGTTGCTCAAAGTCCAGAGCACAGCACTGCTTTGAATCTATCAGGTCTGCTGGTTCACAACAGGGAGCGAGGTCGCTCACGTCTTTAACACCGCTCGCCTCCTTCACTCCCGCTGATTTCCCTCTCTTTCGTCGACTTTCTGACTTTTCTTCTTTGTGCTGTGAGAGCTCGCTGGACCGAGTTTCCACACCTGCAAACTCGGCTGCCTTAAAAGCCTGAATATCAACCTGCAGAGCGGCTGGTTTTTACGTCAAAAGCCTCTGGAGAAACAAAGCAGCCAGTCAAGTCGCTAAATGACAGCTATATTCCCGGTCGAGGCAATGTAGTGTGGCAGCTTTGTTGTCATTTAATATGTAGCTGGAGCTATTTGTCAATCCCCCAGAAATCTGGTTGTCATGACACCCATGGGAGTCCCTGCTTGACGTTCTTTAAAGGGAAAAAAGTCACCTCAAAGCCTTCCACTCTCAGTGTGTCTGGCTTCTGATGAGTGAAAAGCGAAACGCAACATCGGCAAGTGGTGCGCACATTGGGAATGCTGGTTATCCGAACACATGCTGTGTGTTTGCACAAACAGCTTCGGTCTGACAACGTGGCCTCTTTGGTGTGTTCTGGTACAACATAGCAGGTTTGTCATCAACAGGATTCACAACAACTACAAACAATGTTGCTTTGATTTAGGGAAACATTGTTAAGTCAGTTTATATTGTTGCCACCTACGTGCTCAAGTGTTTGATCGCTGGAAAATCTCATCATTTCCCTTATTTTGTAACTGGAGTACTTTTGGAGTACAGCTGCAAAACACACTTGAGCAGAGATGAGTGTGTTCTGGCAGTTTTATCCAGACAGACTAGATCTAATGTGTCTAAACATGCCAGAACGCAGTTCTATAAACGCCCTCTGAAGTGTCAGCTTGCTTAGAAATGAGTGGTGCCCAGACTGGATTCATTCCATTAGGAGTTGGAGGTTCGATCATCCAGCTATCTGCATCAGCTGTGGTTCCACTGCTGGTCTGTGTTAGGCTTTGTTTTGATTCTGGGATGGCTAATTTTGTGTTGGAATTGGTTGGTAGATCCCTTGGTAAATCAGGGATAGGCAACTCGATGGCCGCATTCCTGCATGTTTTCCAACATACCACACTCTGGAATGTTCTAATTGGCGAGAGTTAAGGTAGTTCAAAGAACATCAACCCTGAAGCTATAGCTATGGAACAGTTTACGATACGTATAGTCTAGTATTTATCGCCAATAGTAAATATCGACCTAAAACTACTTTTCTCTGTGATAAAATTATCTGGTTTACATTGATTTTGTAAACACTACATAATTGTAAAGTGTTGCATATCAGCTCAATATTGCTTTTCAACCAACACTTAGCATGTACAGGAAGTTTTCCCAGAACACACAAAGATACGTGCAAAGCGACAGGACTGTGAAAGTTATGGCATTTTGAGAACGACTGTTTGGTTTCAATTCGCACATCCTGGTAACAAACCATTTTGATACTTAATGTATGACTTTGATTCTGTCTGTTAGCTTCATTTGCTTGGATTTTAAAATAGATTATAGAGCCATAGTATGTTCTTTCTTAATTTACAGAGGACTACCGACATTGTTGCATCCATGTGCACAGCCAGAAAAGAAAAGGAAAATCTCATGATAGCAAGCACTCAGTGAATTAAAATGTGATGATCGGTCCACCTTTTTGAATTATTTATATAAATATGTAGAGAGGCTTCCATGATATTTCATATTTAATACGCAGACAGAAAATGGACAGCTCAGCAGTGAAGAAGAGGAGTGCAGACATCAAACTGGATTTATTCGCGTGATAGTTTCATCAAAGCCTTTTCATAATTGTGCTTGATATTTTTTCTTCTTTTTTACATCATATCGTCTCTTTGTTTCTACCGATGTCAATAAGGCTACACTAAAGAGTCCAGGTAGGCTCTCAAAGCCGCCAAATGAAGCGCCCTACCGGAGGAAACAAACTGGTGTGGGTTCAACCTTCTACTGGGAATGTCTATAAGTTATTCTTCTCTGGCAGAGTTGAGTTTAATCGATTTGCAAGACTTCAGACAAGCTTTTCAGCCAATCAAAGTGGTAAAATGGAAACATTCACCTCCAGCTAAGACCAAACAGTCTTGAACTGAAGGTAACCTCAAAGTGTGGAGTCATTGCTAATGTTGGGTTTTTCTCACACTGCTTCTCTACTTCCCAACCAAATTGAAAACGTTGAAAACAATGCAACTAATAGAATAGACATGATTTTTTTCTTTTGATATTGAAAAACATAAACTGGTTTGCCAACAGGGGAGACCTATACACAATGAAGACATCTTTTAGCGAGGAAAAGAAACTAAAATGATAAACTTTTTAGAAAGCCAATAGAAAAACAATAAAAGTTCTGGAACTGGACAAAAACATGGAACAAAATATTAAAAATGATGATGAAATGATCGTGAAAGCCTCAACCGGTAAGTCATAAATGCACAGCTGTAGACTCCACGCTCAGACTATGGGTAACTCTGCATGAATGAACAGATGGGTGAGTGAACGCACGAGTGCCTGTGAGAGGCCCGTCATAAATTTTTCCAGGTAATTGTCATCTTGAAAGGCACATCCTTTGACAAGAGAGACTGATTTACACACACACAAAAAGATCCATTTATATTTGTTTTGAAAGACTCACACGTATCCTTAAATGTTTTATCGTGTTCTCCAATGATTAAGGCAAGCTTAGCTGAATCTTTAACCTATATTGTCTGCAGGCGTCTTTAGAGAATATAAATATGGAGCTGTAAGTGTCCAAACAGAAAATGACAAATGTAAAAATCAACCTCTGGTGGCAGCATTTAGGAAATGATTACCATTTCCCGCAGGTGATTGATAGAGAGGGCTGCACGGTGGCGCAGTGGTTAGCGCTCCTGCCTCACAGCAAGAAGGTTCCCGGTTCAAGTCCTGGGTGGGGGACCTTTCTGTGTGGAGTTTGCATGTTCTCTCCGTGCATGCGTGGGTTTTCTCCAGGTACTCCGGCTTCCTCCCACCGTCCAAAAACATGCTTCATAGGTTAATTGGTTACTCTAAATTGTCCCTAGGTGTGAATGTGAGTGTGCATGGGTGTGTGTTTGTGGCCCCTGCGACACACTGGCGACCGGTCCGGGGGTGTACCCTGCCTTCGCCCATGAGTAGCCGGGTTAGGCTCCGGCAACCCCGTGACCCCGAAAGGGATAAAGCGGATTGGAAAATGAATGAATGAATGATTGATAGAGAGCAGTTGAAAATAATCAAACAATTGAAGTTTGAGAAAACCGGGCAGTTTTCAGAGAGGAAACTTTGAGAGGAATCAAGCTTCCGTGAGTAATGTGATGGATTACCTTTCACTGATTGAGAGGCTGAGTGAGCTTATAGCCTCACACCTGCAGCTACACTGTGCATCTGTAATGATGTGCGGTTCAGAGAAACACAGAAAAGAGCATGCACCGCTGCCTAAATGAAAGGTGTCTCATATCTGTCATCGGGTTTCCAGGTTCTCTGTATTTCTGCCAAACTTAGTTTGCATGTCATTTATTCCAGAAAAGTACCCTGCAAACTTTACTTATAAAAAGTTGTTGGCATCTAACTCAAGGTCAGTATTTGGAAAAAAAAGAAAAAGGGCTTTGTCCATTGTGCTTTGTTTTTAAATCACAACTCTACGTAACCGGTGTTTAACAGAAGTACAGGAGCTCTGAACAGTGTCCCTGTGGCATACCTTACACATGACTATAAGGGGTGTGTTAAAAAAATGTACAAACTTTTAGAAATATTCTGTACTACCATATTTTACGCAATATAAGGTACACTTATAAGTCTGATTTATTTTGTATTTATATATATATATATTTTAAAAAAACAACAGTACACCTTATAACCCAGAGTGTCGTTTGTATGGATTAATTCTGGTTGTGCTTACTGATGTCAAAGCAGTTTTGAGAGGTACACAACACTATGTCAAAATGTCAGTCTGTTTTTTTACAAGTTGCAAACTTAATGAATACGCTAACACAACTATTGTGTAACACAACTATATTTTTTTTACATGTTACTAACAAGGTTGGGAGTTAACATAGTAACAGTAACGCTTCTTATTATGAGTTGCAAACTAGCTTGGGAGTTACACGTATTGTGAATATGCTAATTTGGCTCACGTGTAGCGTGTTACAATTACTAGAGTTATTGTCAACGCAGTTAACAGAGTCTGACTGACTGATTTATCTCAGACTCTTTTACCTCGCTCAATGCACCTTATTGTTCAGTGCGCCTTATTTATGACAAAAGTTTGAAAATAGACCATTCATTGACGATGCCTCTTGTAAGCGGGTGTGCCCAATCGTTTGGAAAATACACAGCTAACATCTAAAGAAATAAACATTTTAATACGTCATAGTCATATTTTATTTCCTACCGATATAGTTTCATAGATCACCAATACTTCTTAGTATTGTCTAACATTTCCATGAAATTATATTCACTAAAACCAAACCAAGTTCAAAATTTGCGACACAACCAAATGTGTTGGTTTGGAAGGTCCCTCCCCTCTATTGGATCAATCTCCCTCTGAATATTTTTGCTATTTCTGTCATGTGGCCTCTTCTGGTTTCTGTTTCGTCTACACAGGTGTGCGGGGTTGCAGGTTGAGATTCCTGACACCTGCAACCCATCTTCACTCCCCTTGGCTGTATTTGAAACTGTCGTTGCCAGCCTTTACCTGCCAGTCTGACAGCTAACCTCTACTCGTATTGATTCCACATCCATTGAAAGACTTTTTCTGGCTTTGGTCTTTTTATCTCAGCTGTATGTTCAGTATTTTATCCTGACCAAATCCTTGGATTAAATCTCTCATTTGGACTGCACTGACTATGATGCACACCAGATGGCTCACGCAAAGAACTCTGCAGCCATCGCAATTATTTCGGAAACTCTCTAGCGAGTCCTGTTTGCAGTTTGTTGTACTTTACATATTACGGCACGCGAACAAACAAGGACGGCAGATATCTTGTTAAATGTTCATTGGACAAACATAACTTTTCTTTCTTCTTTTTTTTTTTTTTACTCGTCCTTCCCAGCAGCTGAGCAAACAGATATGAGCCAAGAGCCTCTTGTGTTGGACAGATTTCACTGTTACAATCGGGGGTTATAAATCTTCAGATGCACAAGGGGTGAATTTGTATAAATCCCTTTTGTAATTTAGGCTAAACTTTATTTATATTAATAAAAATATTAAAATATAATAAGAAAGGGGAAGAAGAGAGAAGGATGTTGGGGGGGTAATGGCTCAAAAGACAGGGGGAAAAGGGGGGGTGTTAAACAAATTAGAGGAGGGGGGTCATAAAACAAAAGGCAACAAGATGCTGGAAGTTTATAATCATTGTAGTCAGATGTGAATTTTTGTTTAAAATGAGCACACTTATGCATACAAACCAACAAATGTATATATATATATATACATATATATATATATATATATACGTATAGGATTTGTGCAATGGTGAGCTGACACCTGTGTTCAGTGAGTGTTTAAATTTTGTTGAGGTGGATGATGGAATGTAAAAAAAAGGAGAGAGAGTTCCCAGCCATTCCCACACCAACACCTCTGCCGAAGCAGCGGCGATGGCAGGACCCCCCACACCCATATCGTAGGGCCGATGGAGGAAATCTGCCTGCTGGGCATTCCGGCCAAGCACCCAGACCAGGGCCCGCAGCACTGCCACAAGGGGCCCCAAACACCTGAGAGCAGTGAGGCATGGGAGCACAGAGTGCAAGCCCTAGCCCAGCCCAGAAGAGCCCCCTCCCGGGAGACCCACCCCAAGCTCCAGGCAACCGCCTATCCACTAGGAGATCTAGGAGAGATCCCACCTAGGAGAGGGACGACCAACAGAAGTGGGGGTCCGCAATGAGTGTTGTAAATATAGCCCACCAGGCTCACCCAATGTTGTAATTTTGGCGAGGCTAGGCGCCTGAGGGCAAGGACCAGAATCTGCAAACATAACTTTTCAATGGTTCACGCACTTAATGTAATTCCAGTAGATTCTGAAGCTGAGAAAAGCATCTTTGCACTAATATGCAACACTTTGCAGTGCTGAAGTATTGAAGTACTTACGCAATCAAAGCAAGTCAGAAGGGATAACGACATATCTGGTTTTAAAGGGTTAAAATGTGCTAAAAACTCAATTTTTTTTAAATGATTTTTATGAAATGTTTATTTTACTAACTGCACTTTGGGATAACGGGCCTCATGCTAAATAACTGGCATAATTGTGCTGAACAGAACAGGACGGCACACCTTTTGCATTGCCATGTGCTACATCGAAACCAAGTCACCTCCACCACTAACAGCACCCTATTTTCCGGACACCATTTTTATGAGCTATGACATGTTTTATTCAGCCTTGAGACAAACCATAAATTATTGTGTCATCGCTCACATGGAACGCATATTTTCACTAAATTTTGTGGCAAACCATTCAAAGCTCATTTTATTAGGCTTCCATCTGGTCCCAGCATTATGCAGAGACCCCAGAGCAATAACGTTTAATTTAGGGAGGAAAAAACAAGGCCGCACCCCTCCAAGGGCAATGATATCGTTCCACTATCCCAGAGTATTGGGGCATCTAAATCGGCTTTACTGATCCCCTGAAGAAAAATGGGTTCTTTTAAGCAATCTCCAATAATAGTCTGTCATTGCTCTAAGAACAAACAGCCGCAAAATAATAGTAATAAGTTAAAAGAATAGGGAAATATGTTGAATTAAGCCTAAACATCAAGGCCATTCCAATAACCAAGGCGGGTCTTAAAATGTTTTGACTTGGAGGGTTTGGTCTTCAACTGCCATCACTTTTATTCTCCTCTTCCTGGTCTAGTTGGATCTTAAGACCGTTTCACTCGTCATGCTGCTTTTTTTCTTTCAACTTTAATCAATCCGTTGCATTCAACTCCAGCTTTTACACTGACGAGTCCAAGTAATTTTTTCTAGTTTGGCTACAATTCAACGTCAAGCCTATAGTCTTTGGTCACAAGTCGAACTCGAACTTAAGCCTTTGAGTATTAGTCAGGGACTTCAGTCACAGATGCAAACTGATTCTCCAGTCTCTGATCACAAGTCCATGTTCTAGTCTTTGACCACATAGGCAACTTAAGCCTCAAGTATTTGGTGACATGTCCAGCTCAAACTTAAGCTGGTGGGTACTAGTCAACGACTTCCATCATAGGTCCAAGCTGATTCTCTTGTCTCTGATTACAAGTCCATGTTCTAATCTTTGGTCACGAGTTGTTGGTCAGAAGTCTAAGGGTGTATTCAGACTAGACACGTTTGGTTCGCTTAAAGTGAACCAGAGTTTGTTTCCCCCGATAATCCTGAACATATTTTCAGTCTGAGTGCACCCAAGCAGACCCTGGTTCAGGACCAGGAACTTTCAAGCTCCTGGAACCGAGACTCATCTTTTGAGGTGGTCTCCATTCGTTTCCAATTAGACCAAGCTCCAGTTGGCTCTTAATTTTATTCAGTCTGAATGGGCTTTGTGTTCTGAGAGGAACAACTGGACCAAATGGCCACCGTAGCCGGGAATTACTGGAAGGAAGCACAGTAGCATAGCAACAATGAGACACAGCAACTCATTGAAATGTGGTCGGATGAATGCATACTCATTAAAACTACTTTTTACATGATACACATTGCTTTGCTCACTGTTTTCCCGACAATCTATATGCCATAAAAACTTATCAGTGTATCTTCTTTGCCACCTCCTCAGTAACCACCTTGCACCATGTCTCCACCAGACTAAAGTAGCAGTAAAAAGTGTTGTACCTGTTGTTGATACAGACGTTCAAAATCGGTCTGCGAAATATAATGTTTAAGTAAACTATCCCAACAAGGATTAAGCGTAGGATTTCCATTATTCTTTCTCTTGTTGCTTTGCCCCATCCTCGTAATTCCTGGCCAATGACTGAAAAGATCTTTGCTCATTCTTGTTCTAGTTCTTGATATCTAATCCAAGTCAATTTTCCAGGTTTTCTCTCAACTTTACCTCAAGACTTCGACCATAGGTTCAACTCAAACTGAAGCCTGAAGTCCTAGACAAAGATTTCAGTCACGGGTCCAAGCTAATTCTCCAGTATCCAACCACAAGTCCATGTTCTAGTCTTTGGTCACAAATTCAAGTCAAGTCTCAAGTTATTGGTCGATTACTAGTCCAAGACAAGTTTCCTGTTTTTTTTTTTTTTTCGAAACTCTAACAGAAGTCTCAGCCCATTTCCCACTGGTCACAGCCAAAACTCATACCAGTGGCCACTAGGGCACCTCAGTCACAAGTCCAAACTAATTTTCTAGTCACCAAAAGCAATTCCAAATGTAACAGATGTGGATTTGGCTTGGAGTTCAACACATTTATTGACTTGGGCCTAGGGTCAGTGACAGGCATAAACAAAAGATACAGTTTGTTTCCACTGACAGTAGTACATCTGGCTCCCTTCTACAGCCCTCTCTGCAATGAGTCAACAATCACGACTTGACTTTTTAACAACGTAATTAATAGACTTTTTTTTCCCTAAAAATAAATTCAGTGGATGCGTATCTGTAACAAATTCCACTTTGTACAAGAAAACAAAATACATAAATTATTCATGTGGGGTTACAAATAATGTAAAAACCTGGAGTAAAAAGCAAAATAAAAATAAAATAAATGAAATAAACATTCTGTGACAAGCATAAGATAAAAAACTCTTTGTATCCATGAACTGCAGCACATCTGGCTCCCTACAAAATTAAAACAGCATCATCAAATGGCTGCTACCAAACTCCAATAGCATTTAGCTACCTGAACCAGTTAGATACCCAAAATAAAAAGAAAAAAGTCACTAAGACATTCAAGTGAGAACAAAAATGATACATTCAGTAATTGTTGAAGTAAAAACATGAATTATTTCAGAAGCTCCCTTTGCATTGAGAGAGCTGAAGTGTAGCCACCCGAGATAGTACCAGTGGGAACTGCGCGCATTTCCGGTTTTTCAAAATAAAATGACAAAAACTGTAAACTTCACACATTTATGAGATAAAATAAAAATAAAATAACACTCTGTTACCACTTGATTTTGAAAGCTGCCATGTTCCATCACCTCCTTCTGGTGATGTTATCCAACCATCTGTATTGTTCAGCAGAAGGTCAACAGAGACTCCTCATCCCACTCTCCTCTCTGCCCGTCCTCTCTGTCTTTGGCAGCCACATTATTATTATTTTGTGCTTGTGCTGGATGCCATGAGGATTCCATTATATAATCCAGCAAATATATGAAAACAATTTATTTTCTTTGCGCGCCTCTATTGACTATTGTCATTATGACAGAGGAGAGGAGAGGCCAGAAAACGCCCACGTCGATATCTCAGACACTCATGGGCGAACGTGAGCATGAGGAGGAACAGAGAGCAGACAGTGAAAATGTAAATAGAGAGATGCACTTTTTACTAAAAAAACTAAAAAAAAAAAAAGTTTTGGATAAAACTTGGGCTACGATGGTTCCCAGCAGAGACTAAATGAGTTACCAACTGGTACATATATAACTGATGGTCGGAGTAAACAAAACAGCTTTGCGAGGACATTTTCATAAAGAACAAAGCCTGTGTCTGAGGACAGAGCGCATTTGTTCATGCGGCAGCGTCTGACATTAAACTTGCTGATTTGTTTTCATCTCATCCTCTGACGCAACGTTCAGCCAACAGTTTTCCCTCAGCAGTGCTTGTTGCAAACTCTCCTCTGCCGTTTGTTTACCTTTCATCCGTTTAAGCTTCGTGTCGCACCAAGAGAGAACGGCATGTTCTTTTTGAGAGGTGCTTTGAATACTTCACATTTCAGCAAATCCTTATCAACACAATCGGGATCTTTAGCTACTTTAATGAGAATATATTTTTAGGTTTTCTGTGTATTTATGAAAAGTAGACTCCTTGTTTGGGGGCTTTTTTTTGCAAGAGCTTTTGAATGTTTTTTTTTTTAAACAGCAAGTAAAGTTGTCCTTAAATAATGCTTTGGAAGTTCCAAACTACAACAAAACACACATTTTCCTCAAAATGCATAAATAAAGGGATTTTTTCCATTTTGGATTAACAGTAAAGTGCACAACTGCTGCCCAAACGCTGCCTTTCACACTGGAAATGGCTAAGTTTCCACTTTCTGACTGAAAAACTGGAAAAAAAACCAAAATTTTAATGGATGATACATATTCAGAGATGTTTGAGGATCTTTGCTTTGTGTGATCACATCAAAAAAATCAAAACTAAGCGGGATTGTTAATGTAAGATGTATTCAAATCTTGAAAACCTCTCTTTTTTTTTACATCAACAACAAAAAAATGTCTGATTTATAGAGAAACCGTAACTAAGTCCACTAAAAAGTAAAAATGTCACATTACAATCCAAGGAGTAACTGGACATTTTCTAACAGAATCAATGATGACAAGTTTGAACAGATTTTGACATTAAAAACAGCTTCTTGGGTCCATTTAAGGTCATTAAGACAAAAAAGGAGCTTCAAACTTTCAGCCTTAAAGTGCTTCTTAATGAATTAAACATAAATATAATTTACTAACTTTTTTTCTCTTTTGATTTACTCCAATCCTTAGCCAATCATTCTAAAGTCTGCATCACTCCCCATCTGTCTCCATCTTTGTTACCGCCGGCCCTCCTTTGCGCTCCGTGCCTGCTGAATTTAAATTGTATTTCAATCTCTTTCATCAGTTTCCTTCTTCTTCTAAAGTGTTCGCTCAGGATTACTGGCATCACCCGGTGCTACGGTTTCCACGTGATGGCCCTGGAGTGGCCTGCCTGAGTTCCGGCTCTGTTTTCAGCTTCTCTAAATATACACCCAAACATAACACTCCCACCGGTTGCATGCCGCGCGCCCGCTTCATATCCTGCGGATTTTACTTACTCCATAATTATGCGAGTGTGTAATACAAGCCCTTGCAGGTGAACAAACTAGCTATTACCACATAAACTGAACTGAGGCTGACCTCATGTCACAGCAGACTGCATGCTTTTTCCAGGAATGTGATGATTAAATGCCTATGAGAAGAAGAAATGTTGTTCTTCTGTCAATTATAAGGTGTAGGAACGTAATGATACAAAAAAGAAATCACAGGAGGTCAGCAAATAGAACTCTAAGTTGATGAAATCACGTAAAAAATTGAAGGCATGTTAAAATGTTTTGAATAAATTGCTGCTTGGATGAGCTGTGCTTCCCTCATTTCAATGCAGGAATTCTTGAAGTTCCTCCTGGGGATGTTCTGGTACATTCAGTTCTGTATCTCAGATTTTACAGGCTTCAAACGACCTCTTAAATGTTTAAATTTACGACGACACAAGTTGAAAAAAGTAAAACTGGACACGTCTGACTTGCTTGAAAATGTAAGCATGAAAAAATATAGAAAAGTTCAAGATCAACGCGATCAGTGCCTGAAATTAACTTTGAAGCACGGTGGTAGAGGGTTAATGATTTGGGCTTTTTTTCCCCCCAAATCAAATAATGTATGAGAAAGAAACTGAGTTGTGAAGTATATCCAAGATTAGACGAGCTATAGTGACCAGATACAGGGCAACTCCTGTTCGTGGCTAAAAATATGCAGTGGCTAACATGCTAACACACCAAATTAGCATTTTGAGCGGCAGGGTTGCAGGTAAAAGCAGATGCAGAAGCATCAAAATGACAAACTAACCGTCTCCTCGCGCAGAGATGAATCGGCGGTACCCCCACCATGACACAGCGCCTCAATAAATGATTGAAACAGGAAGCCTTTTAGTCTTTGGCTGATTATCGAGCGCATTGGCTCCTGTGGGGGCTGTGGGTGTCAAAGCTGCAGAGAAATCTGAGCGGAAAAAGGCCTGGAGATATGAATTAATTACTCAGCAATGAGAATCTGCCCCTATTAGCACTGAGAAAGGAGGAAGATGGCAGAGCAAACATTAAAAAAAACAGCAACAGATTCAGGAAGGGTGTCAATAAATGTTTTTCGGGTCCAAGAAAGTTCGGAATTTGAGAAACCTGAAAGGAGCCATCAATGTCCAGTGGACGCACTCACACTTTTAGCTTATTTAACATTTAATTGACTCCATTAAGTGCAAATGGTTGAAGCTTTTTCATGAGAAGGATTCAACTAAAAGATGTGCGACTATCAACCGTTGAACCCTATCAGGTGAGAAGCAGCGAAGACTGCAGGAGGTGACTCCATGAAAAGTGCAAGGTGCTCCTCCATTTACTGCCTTTACCTCCAGTTAAAAGCAAAGTTAGTCGAACATTATGAACGAGTGTTATCGCCGTGGCCCTGAAGTGCGTTATCCGATTAGTCACAAATACAACTGCCAGTGGGGAGGCTTCGGCAGAATCTTCAAGATTTCATGCCGCCGCCTGACTTGCTTTTCTAAAATCGTTGGCGGGGTAGAAATGTAAAGAGCAACGATTAGGCGGCTGTCAGGCGTGCAGAATGGTCCACTTTATATCTCCTCCCGGCGACCGGCAGCTGGTGGCACAACGTTGACAAATCGTCCAGTCAGAGCTGCTGCCGGCTGGCGATCCGCTCAGTGGCTGCCTGGCTGTCACCCAATTTTGTAATGACGTCATCCCTGCCTGTCACTGGACTGTCACTGCGCAACTTCGAAATAGGCCCGCCGACCACTGGCAGATGTCTACTTTTAGAGAAAAATCGTCCGGATGCCGTCACTTTTCTCAAAAGCGCCACGGTCACTGCAAGGCAAAGACAAATATGACTCCCGATTACAAACGCCGCTGCACGGCCACCTGCAGAGATTCTGAAAATCTTGCTTTAAGCCGTGGTTCTTTGTAATGTATAACCACAGTTTTAGCGATATCCCATTGTACCTACTTTTTCTGGTTTCTTATTGTGTTTCGTTTTATAACATTTTCATTTGATTCCTTGAAATTACTGTTTTCCGGAATGTTAATTTTTTTTTCTCATTTCATTTTTTTGGGAATTAAGTTTTGGAATTTTGTTTGTTAAATTCTAAAATGTGATGTTGTTTTTCCACTATTTCCTTAGGTTTTTTTTTTTTTTAATTGTCGTGATGTTTAACATGTAGGTTTGAGTGATGAATCCCGGTTCATGAAAACAGCGGGAACGTTCTAGAGCTCTCAAACTGCAGGCCCATTCTGAGGGGGCTCTTCTGTCATAGGGGCAGAAACCAGAAACCGCCTAAAAAAAAGCCCCCCTTCTCTGCATGTTATCCTGCAGCCGGAAAATCCTTCAGCGTCTCCTAACCCCCCTCCCCAAAAAATTGTAATGTCTTCTGGCATTTACAAAATAAAAGCTTTTGTTAGCAGTAATTATCTTAGAGTGATGAAGTTTCTCTGTCGTCTTCTATTTGGATTGATGTTAGACTGCCCCCTACTGGTTGATGGTGGCCATTACAATATGGAGAAGCAAGATCAGAGTGCATGAGAATTAACTAGTCATTTCTCACATTTGTGCATTTGTGCTGCAGCATGAGCGCACGCTTTCCTGCATGCAAACTGTTCAGCATGATCCCAGAATGGTGCTGCAAAAACCAAAATGTCCGGCTGCACAAACATGAAGGAAACGTCCTCAGCAGTGCTCTTCTGTGGTGTTTTTTTTTTCCTATCCTCAGCACACACCTGGGATTCCATCAGTCATTGTTATGTCTGCTGTCCAGCAATGGGGGGGACTGGAGTCTAAACAAAGCAAACAAGTGCTGAAAAACAATGCGCCTCATCAAATATTGAGCTGAACACAGCAGAAAGGTCGAGTTTTACAAGCAGACGCTCCTATCGACACCAAACATGCTGTTCCTGGATGCAAACGTTTTCTTTGGAGGGAGATGAAAAATGTCACCCATCAGTTGGTGGTAAACAGATGGTGCAGCGTTTCACCGACAGAAGAGTCATCGCGCTAATTTCTGAGCGTTTTGAATTTCTGCAGGATACAAACAAAAGAATTTTTAGAAAGTGAGTTTTTCCAGCTACAATTCTATGTGAAGGTCAGCCACAATGCTCCCTCTGACTCCTCCCTTTTTTACTTTATGGTTGACCTAAGCTTCCTGTAATGGCTTTTCTGTTGGTTTAATCTCTGTAGCAATCATTTGTTTTGGTCTCATGTGGATAACGATGTAATCGGGAAAAGTAAGCATAGCAACGGAGGTTAGTTGCTAACCATGCTCACATTCCTAATATGTTCGTATCCAGTGTTAAAACATTTTGTTTTGCTCTAGCCAGGAATCCCTGCATTATATTTTCACAGTATACCATTTAAAATGTGAAACAGGTGAATGATACTTTTGCGAACTTGCCACTCGCATGCTGTTCAAAATCTACAACTTCTAATTGTAAAATGTTTTTCCTCATTAGCGTCCCAATGAGGACTGAGAAGTTAATCCCAGGACTACTGTAGACATGTAGCTTGTGCTAAAAGTGTTTTTCTTTTCAAATTTAAGATGGCGGCCTCTTCCTAAGGTCAAAGGTCAACGAAACTCCAGGGCTGGTTGTAGACTTGAGCTGGCAGCACTTGTGTGAAATTTCGTGAAAATCACTCAAATAAAAGTTTCCTTTTTCCATATTGTGGAAAAATGTCAAAATCGCCAAATCTCCGATTTTGCTACAAAAGAACCACCAAGCTGTAGGTCCTGTTTGTGACCATCCCATAATAATTTCAAAACTTCATTTGGATATCCCAGACACGTGCGTTTTAGTTTAGTTAGCTGATCCTAGAATGTTTTTTTTCCCAAATCCCCCTTTTTTTTTGACATTTCGCCCACCATTATGTCATCATATTTTTTTATGGGGGGGTGTTCACTATGCCCCAAATTCAAGTTCATCTGGTACTGGGCATGTTTAAGTTTTGGTTAGTTTTCATAGTGTGGCGAGCGTCAAATTTTCACTTAAAGAAAATATCTGTAGTTCTTTTTTGCGGAGTCTGCAGAATTTTCAGCAACGTCTTTTTTGTTTCTTATGCTGACAGTTCTAATATTTCCATATTGTACGTTTTACCGTTTTGTTCAGCTTGAGTTAGGGAATCGTGTAGGATTTTTATAATATTCTGATAAAAATCTGTGTGAGCTAGCTATGAAATGCAATATTTGAGAACTCAAAATCTACAACTTCTAATTGGAACATTGTTTCTCCAGTTCCTTCTCAATGATGCTTGATAAGTTAGGAGACGATTGATGAAAATCTCCAGGATGAGTTTTAATTTGTTGCTGGTCCTAAAGTTGTTTTTTTAATGTATTTTTTAGTCAAGATGGCGTTCTCATCCTGAGGTCAAAGATCAACAAAACTTCTGCTTGAGCTAGCGACATGTGTGTGAAATTTTGTGAAGATCACTCGAGCAAAAGTTACCTTTTCCCATAGAGTTGGAAAATTTGCCAAATCTCACACTTTGCCACAAAATGGCCGCCAAACCGTGGGTTGTGTCGCCATCCCATAAGAATTTCAAAACTTCCTTCTGATATCCCTGACGCGTTTGTTTTGGTTGTGTTATTATATTTTGAAAAAAAAGCAAACCCATAAGCGATTTTCGCCCCTTTCAATTTTTTACGGTTTTGCTCGCCATAATGTCATCGTCTTAGAGGGAGGGGGTTGTTGCCTATGGTCAAGATATACTTTCACTGGGTACTAGATGTGTGCATATTTTTGTGAGTTGTTGGTGGGGGTCAAGTTTTTGCTTAAAGGCGCAGAAAATGTTCCGTCTGCGGAAATGAAATGTCCTTGCAGTCAGTGACTGGGACCAACGGGAACACTTCTGAAATAGATCAAAAGACAATCGCAACGGCACTTTAAACCACTGCCTTTCAGGAAACTCAGACTCTATATGCCTTAGTTTGTAAAAATACATTAAAAAAAATCATGGACAGATCAGACGGGTTTTTTTTTACACCCAACATAAGAAGAAACCTCACAAACCAATTGTCAAGCATGGCGGTGGTTTGTTGATCATATGGGCTGGTTTTGCAGTTTAAAATTGATTTAGGAACCATTTAAATTGTTTTATTTGATCTGATATTCCTACAGACAAAATCAATTAAATAGTTTGACTTGAAAAGACAAGAGTTCTGTTTAAAGAGCCTACTGAAAAAAAAAGTTGTAAAATAAGTAAAATAAATAATAAGAATTATTTGTTTTTCAGAAACGATATGAATCTTTTATGTCAATCCTGTTAAAGACTAGAAAATAAAAACTTGATGAGACTTTTAGACAATTTGTCAGTTCATTCATTCTAGTGTCCTTTTCCCTTTTATTTATTTGTAATTTTGGCGTGTTTTAACACAAAAAAACTCAATTATTTCTCTGTTTTTTTTATTACATTTTGTTCTTATTCTCTTATTGGCTGCTTAGACTTTATTTCTGTATGTTGCTGGTAAGATGGAACATAAGTCCTATTGTTTAATGACTATAAAAAAAGAAAAACTATTTTATTGCGATTTTCAATAAACCAACTTCTCTTTTTTTTTCAGCGGCATCTTTAATTAGCTAATCCCGGAAACATTCTTAGAAACTACATGGGTGTAAAAAAAATCTGATCTGTTTAACAGCAACTTTTTTAGCTCATAGGAAATCAGTAAAGGAAGAAAACTTTCAGCTTTCATTTTTTAAAGTTTTTGAGTTTTGATTCCCTGTTTTCATTGGAAATTTGGCAAAAAATCTGGCAAAGAAGTATGGACACGCAGCACCAACAATCTCCAACCTTTGCTGCAACATCCTCCACATGTTCTCATTTATTTTATTGCTGAAACTGACGTTTTTCTCTGAAAATACACATTTGACCTTCAAAGTCGAGTTTCTTTAAGCAAAAGAAAAGAAAAAGCTGTAAAGATGCAGTTCTTTCATCTCAGCTGAAGCCTCTTCAACCACAGTAACTCCTGGAAAATGTCGACCTCAGCAGCCGGATGTGAGCGAGTCTCTGCACCGGCGTTTGCTGTGACACTCAATCCTCCAGTAGCAGACGCTGCAGCTTCAGGCTTATTTTTGAAATCCCACGTAACCACAAAGACCCCCAAAATAAGCCTGGGGTCAAATGTCTGCAGCCATCTGCAGCTCGGACCGCAAGCTACTACACTACCCAAAATGCAGTGCTTTTTCAGGAGTTTGATTTACTAGCAAAAAGTGCCCATTTAATGCTTTAAAATGAAAAAATGAAAAGTTTTAGTTCCAGATAACTGCAAAATCGTCACTTTTTATTGGAAGAAATTCATTCAAAAGTGATTGCATTGTGCTTGCTCTAAATGTTTCTTTTAAATTGAGACTTTGCACAAAATGATGCTTTCACTGAAAAAGTAAAAGCTCAGGAAAGATGAGGTCGTCTTTTTACTGCAACACTTCACTTTCAACCGACTGGGATTTTCCAAACAGGGAATCCAGCTGGGATGGAAAAACCCAGCGGGAGGGGGAACCACTGTGTTTCTCACCAAAACCAAAATGTGGAAAAACTTTTTTAAGTGGCCACCAGTTCATATTGAACTCAAATAACAATCAAAATAGTTTTTTATATTTTATGCTCTTTTTTTTTCTTTTAGAGGATAAAATCGTCCCATAACAGAAGGGATTCTGCTGGTTAAAGTTTTTGCCGAAATGTGAGATCAGCCTTAAAAATCACCAGATTACAAAGAAGCTTGCAGCCGGCGGCTGTACTCACAGTGCTGGTGACAGCCGGCTTCTCAAACATCTCCCTCAGGCTCTTCAGCGGGACATCAAACCTCTCAATGGTCCTGCTCGCCTGCGCCTCCTCTCTGAGCGCCGGACCGCCTGAAGCCACCTGCAGCCAGGAGGAAACGAAGCCCGGGGTCACGCTCGCCACCTCCTCTCCATTTCCCGATTCAGTTTCCATTGTTGTTGAAACTCAACACCCCACCCCTCCACCACCACCACCCGCAGCAGCACCACCTCTCTTCCCTTCACCCTGCCACTAAATGGAGAGTTTCTTGTGTGAGGTGAGCCGTCGTTTTCTGTCAGAGAAACTCTTGGAGGCAAAGGCTAGTGAGAGGCAGGAAGGGAAAAGTCCACAGACAGTTTTTCCCTCTTCTCCTCTCTGCCCTGTAATTACTGGTGTGCACACAGAAACCTGGCCCCACTCACATGTGAGCTCGGAAAGGCGAGATGTGCCAAAGAAATGACGACAGCGCAGGGAGGTAGGAGCTGAGAGCACTCCGTGAGATGTCAAACTACATTTGTGATGTTCCTGCAAATAAAAGAAAAAGAAAATCAGAAGAACATTGAATATTCCGTATCTTTGGTTCAAATCCTGACTTTGGTGAGTCCACTGGTTTGTCTGCTTGTGAATCTTGATGCGTTTTACATCAAAGCGAAAAGCAAAATATTCGATGTGAACTCATCCAATCACCTTTATTTTGAAGGCGGCCTCTAACAGGAAGACAAGGAAACTGAATTCTTTTAACATTGCACCAGTTTGCAACTTTATGCACAAATAGCTAAATTCCATTTTTAAAGACCAATTTTAATGAGAATTGTGGGTTTTTTGGCATGTTCTTGTAGCATTTTTCTCATGATGGAGGATGTATAAATAATAAAGAAAATTCAGATCAAATCTGTATTTTTTTTATTTATTATTGAGTTTATTCAAATCACATTGAATCAGGGGCAGACAAAAAACTGGGAACATTTTAAAAAAAGATAAAACTATGATCAGGTTTGGTCTTTACAGGAGTCAAATGAGAGTGCCCATACTCCGGGATGCCAAAAGGACAAGGTCACTGGCTTCTATTTACCCAGCTCTTAATTTGACTGATATGAATTTAGTCATGCTTGTTAAAGCTGAGATTATTTATGCTTCCCATTTTCCTTTTATTCCAATGCAGCATTACCACCACAGTCAGCTCTTCCATCCATCCCTCCTGCTCTCTTTTTGCTCTCCAAGCCCTAGGCGCTCTCCTTTGGCGAGAGTCCTGACCACTGCATGGATAGGCCCTAGCCAGCGCAGGCACAGCCTGACCAGCTGCCAAAGTGTGGGCTGGAATGACTCAAGTGTTGAGTCTTAACCCTCATGTCAGAAAACACTGTGGGTATTAGATGTTAGACAATTTGTTCCAGCAGTACCACATTCCTTGTGCTTATTATTTACCACGAGTGAAAAAAAAAGCGATACTTTGAAACATCGCGATATTTTACCAGGGATCGGTTTGAAATGCTGCCGAAACAATTTTTTAATACATTTTTTAAAAGCAAACATTAAGCTCAGCGACTTACGTTTGTGTCCAATTAAAACGCTCAACCGCCAGTCGGCACCACACCGAGCCTCATAGACAGCTCTGCACCAACACATCAAGATCTTGCGAGAACCAACAGTTGTTGTTACTCAATGACACTTATACAACTCAGTCTTACCTGAAACAAGCACATTTGTTGGACATCGTTGATTAGTTCCTTGGTCCTTTTATCCAGCAGCCTTTTGCAACCCTGTGAAGTACATTTAGCAGTGTACTACTTTATTTTCTGAACCATATCTGAAGACCATGTTGACGTGAAAGATGGAACAGTATTCAGACAAAGTTTTTTCAGTCATATCCCAAAAAACTTGTGAGGATTTGTCTCTGTTAGTCGTTGAATATATATTGTGTACTGTGATACGTCTACCGCCAGACTCTTGCCAACACACAGCCTTATTCTTTACTCTCCATTGCATTCATCTAACCCAAGAGCATGCTAAACCCTCGTTTCTATATTGGGGTTCACACTTTTAAACTGTTGCACAAACATTTTTGATTGAAAGCCTATAAATCTCAAACAAACAGCAATCGTTAGAATGAAAATAAATATCTGACTGCGAGCAAATAGTAATGTAGATTTAGTCAACTGAGCACATTCTGTACAGGAGGAGATTGATTGACGTAGTCACCAGCCAATCAGCATGCAGAACACAGTGGGCTGTAAAACTGAAAAAGGAAAAAAAGCATGCAAAGTTGCACTAAGGAAACATTGAAAGCCGTGATATATTTAGCTGTATTTCAGATTATCTGTGACTGTCTTTAAGTCTCCAACAAGCTTTTTCATTCTTCAAGATGCAAGTCGAAGTACAAAAACAAAACAATTTTGCCACAAAGAATTGTGACTAGCGCCACCCTCGTGGTAGTTTGTCGTAAAACATTTGCTTGTAAATTGAACATTCGACATTTTTTGCATCAGCACACTAAAAAGTTTTGGATTTTCAACATATTTGACTTATTATCTATAGAACCCAACTGAAAGTTGGCCTTAGAGGCTAATTTTTGATGCCAAAGTTGCAGACAGCGATCCCTCGTTTATCACAAGAGTTACCTTCAAAAAGTAACACACACTTTATACACTTTTCTCAGACAGACATTAATGGTTTTCACACTTTTTGCTTCAACTCCCAAAGGTCAAATTTTTGTAAAAAAAAAAAAAGTCCAGTTTTATAGAATGAAAACAAAGATCCGATCGCGATCAAAGTTTGGCGTTGATTTGATCATCTCCGAACGCATTCTGTAGAGGACACACGGCATGTAGATTGACTGGCAAAGTCAGCAGCCAATTCGGATGCAGAGCACAAAGCACTGTTTAAAAAAGAAATTTGTAAAAAAAAGCATGCATTGTACTGGAAAAAATATCTAACAGTGAACTGCGATATAGCTAGGCACAGTGTAGCTGCGCCTGTGTTCTGCTTCCGTCGATTAATGAATTCCTGAGCTGAGTGTCAGTAAATACCCTGAAGTAGACTTCGGGGAGCAGGGGTATCAGTCCGTTCACAGCCGCTGCAGATACATTATTCACACAGAGCCGGAGGTATGTGTGTTACTTTCAGCTGGATCCTGTGTCCGCCGAGGCGACTCAGCTTACAGCAGATACTCACAAAGACAGAAAAAAAAAAAAGCTACAAGTGCAGGTATTTTTTCTTATGTGATTATGCACTTTGAGTGTCTATTAACTGTTTTTTTTTCCCTCCCCCAAATGTTATTTCATTCTAGCTGCTGAAGAAGGTCAATTTCCAGAGAAATATGGGCCGCCGAGGACACGGGCTAATGGGGTTGTAAAGATTTTCTGTGATATGCATGTTGATTTGCTGATTTGTGGACACACACACACTGTTATATATGCAGGGTTGAAAGCGAATAAAAAGAGAAGTAGTAAACAATTTAGAGTATATCTTCAGATAAATGAAGACGTTATCCAAATTCATAATTTGAACTTTAAATCTTTTGATCAGATTAAAAAGACATTTTTTTTCAATTTTTTTCGTCTATAAACTAAACAGACCTCAAGTTTTCCATGAATCCACTGAAGAACGGCGCCCCAAAATAAACCAGCTTAACATACTTCAGTGTGATGTTTGCTCATACAGCCAGAGGCTTCCACTGGTTCCCACAGAAAAGGCTGCAAATCCTGGGGAGCATACATCAACATCTCCCTGTCCACACGCTAGTTTGCTGCCAAGAAAACCTCCGCCAGCGGCACATGAGTCACTCCGATGGATGGCGTTTAGGAATGGAACAGTCCTTTACTGAGAGGGGGAAATTTAGCTCCACTTTGTCAATCAGATGTCAAATCAAGACACTTTATTCATCCAAGACTTGGAGAAAGTTTGGCTGGCGTCCTGAAGAAACGATGGCCAGCGACTTCACAATGACCGCCACTGCTGTAACTGTCAGACAAACCCAACACGGTGGAAACATTCACCTTTACCTCAGCAGAATAATCACACAGGGGTTGATCAGATTTAATTTGGAATTTCCCAAAAGATCCCACCTTTTCTTGATTCCTTCAAAAAAGGAAACTTGTCAAGTCCTGGAACTTTGAAACCATCACACTACCACCACCGTGTTTGACTGTGCTGTTCTTCACCTTTCTGCCTAGTCAGGGACGTTTTAAAGGGAATTTAAGGGTATTTTTGGTGTGTTAGAGATCAGTTTTGTAACTGTTTGATCAAAAACTTTCAGTTGAGATTAGCTTTTCGTTTTAAAAGACATAAAAGTGAGGAAAAAAAGCATAACGTAGATGAATATTTTCATTCTTAACACTTTAACACCAGAGTTTTAGCTCCAGTGATGATAATTCTTTTGACTACCGTAACTCTTACGTAATTCCATCTGACTTTACGCCATTTAACAACACTTTACGTTAAAGTTGCGTCAGAATCCGATGTTTCACGTTGATTGTTTAAAAGGTGGAAGATTCACAGCACGTCAAAGAACGTGTTATTTAGGCGTCAGCGGCGACATCTCCGGTGTTAAAGGGTTAAACTAAAGGCGTCATTTTTATTTTAATATATATTTTTTTAAACGTTGCTGCTTATCAAACGTTTGACCTCCTTTTTGTTTTTGATTTTGTACCTAAAGCTAAATCCTTAACTTTCTGTTTTTAGCTCTTTTAGTTCCACTTCCAGCATGTTTCAGCTCCTCCCCACAGCTTCCTAACTTGCCAATTTCCCGTCAGTCTTCAGATGTGGTACTTTAGTTGCAGTAATCCTTTCAAATTACTTTTTTTTTTTTTTATAAAACAAAAATCTTGAAGGAAGGAATTGAAGGATAAAAATGCTGACTCACACTGGCTTTTTGCTAAAGTAATGATTCATTTTCAAAGCAAACCACGATTTTTTTTTTTTTTTTGGGGGGCATTTTTTTAAATCGAAGCCAAACATCCAAACTGGAAAATTCTGTTTAATAATGTCAGTTTATTAAACCAGCACACATTTTTTTTTTTTTTTTGCCTTTTCCATCGAAAGACTTTAAAAGTTTCAAATAAAAAAATAGGATATTCTGCGGTGGGAAAAAAACTTTTTAAGATTCAAAAACACCAAAATTTCTCAGGTTTCCTTCTATAAACGCACACATGACTTACATTTAATTTTTATTCAAATACATGAGTGCGAATAAGGAAAATTTCCACAAAAATGTGCAAATTTTATTCATAAAACCTAACGTTTCTTTGCGTTTTTGAATATTTTATTTTGTCTTGGATGAGTCTTAATAAAAAAGAATAAATAAGGACATTTTGCTTTTTGATTTATCTGATGTTGACGCTGCAAAAAAAGAGTTTTGAAGCGAAAAAAGCTTTTTGACGCTGATGATCTCATTAAAACTGCAGTTAATGAGACTTTTAAAGCAGATTTGAAAGTACTTTAATGATGACGTTTCTGAGACGTGCAGTGATTTGAATTGCAGGTTATCACAGCCGAGATCACGGCGGTTCTGGGTTGGCCTCGTGGTTTTGCCCACGGTGCTCCTAAAGCGGACCAGACAGACGGAGATGCCATCTGCTCTGCTGGCCTGCCTCCTCATCCTCCTTTTGCTCCTCCGCTGAGGATAGAAATTAAGTCGTGAAGAAGTCACTGCTGGCACGTTCTCAGAACCTTAAAATAACGCTGCATCACATCACTTCTTCTATTCAGTTTCATGGTTTTCACCTTTTTGACAGACACCTGACATCTTTTTTCTTGAAAAAGCTTGGAATGAAACCCAGCAAGAATTTGTGCAAATCAGAGCAAGGCCTAGTTGTCTGTGATATCTTAAGAATGGCAAGTCCGCCATCTTGTGTTGTCTTGCTGGAAGTGCATTGTGGGAATTGAGACTGACAGATTTCTGTGAATTTTGTGGATTCAAGTAAAAGGATCAAATTTTAATGTCAACACGAAACTATTGTTTTCTCCCCAAATTTGGAATCTTCTTCAGTCTCTATTGTTTTGCTTCAGGTGGGATTCAAACCGCATCCTAATTGACATTTCAGGACGCTGTACGCCCATACCACCCACGACAAAGTCAGCTTCTTCCTCCCTGTCTCTCTGTTGAACTCTGAACAGTCACAAAACCATTTATATTCCATAACGAGAACAACAAACTTGCATGTTTCTGTATATTTTTTTGTATAGACTCACTCTAACTCCTGGACTGCATCAAATATCAGTTAAAAATATCAACAATTTATAATAATAATATTTTATTTGTTTTTTACAGCTATTCTGTTAAATGTTTGTGCTCTCATACAGGGTCAATACAGTTAATTCTGACCACTACGCAATCATTTTGAACCTGCCAAGGCTGGGAATTGAACTCTAAATATGCACCCACTTTTCATAAAACTTTTAGACGTAAAAATTAAATGTATTTGATACAATTTTCGCTTTTTTCATTTTGTGAGGCTTCTCCTTTTTGTTTATTTTTAAATATGAAGGACATCGAAGCAGCGAATTAATAAAGTTATTTTTTAACCCCAAGATAGTAAAATAAATGTATCATAAGGTGCAGATTTTTAAGATTTGGGATGAAGAGAAAGTTATCTGAGCCACAGAGCTGAAAAACTATATAGAAACCAGAATGTAAACGTGTGCATTTCTGTTTTTGCATTTAGAACGGGCCATCTAGTGGCTAAGTGGTGAAGTACAGTTAATTTTGCCAAATGTGCTTCTGTCCTGAAGTCAGTGTTTCTGATTGAGATATTTAAGTTTCAGCAACTCAAAGCAGGAGATTCATAAGCCTTCGAGCTGTTTAGGACTCTTTGAAACCGTAGAGAAGGAGTTTTACTCATGACAAACTGGTGAGAGAAAGCGGTCTTATTTGGACGCAAACAGGTTAAAGGACTATAATCATTCCATCACAATATCAATTGCGTAATAACTTGTGAAAAGTCACATCCCTGTTTTTTCCAGGGAGAAGACATCCTTACCCTTTCCAATATGGCGTCCAACTTTGCATACGGGGTGGTGCAAATGTCAAACGATTTAATCTGGATTATAAAAATGTTATGTAATAACAAATCGGAATTTATTGCTTTCTGTTTGCCTCTATGTACCCTTGTCTGTGCACAAATTCCCTCCATTCCAATTGATTTCATTTGCATTTGTTTATTTGTTTGCATTTGTGAAAATAACCTCAGTGAAACCACAGACACGTCTATGAATTCAACTGTTGCTCTGCTCAACTTTTGCACAGCTTCATAGGATTAGCATCCCGTTTTGACATCAGAGCTCTTAATGACTTGATAAACACTTCATTAGATACAAATGTAATAAACTCCAGAGGGAAATAATCTCATTTCTTGCCACTTTGAGAGCTCAGTTTCAGCCTACTTGCTTGCGAGGCGCAGCTGAACATAAAAATAAGCCAAAACATGACCAAAAAAAAAAAAAAAAATCCCCTTCAGGTTTGACAGCACATCATCCTCTACTCCCTCTGTTTTGTTCTCCCGCCCTCACACGGCGCTCCGTGGGCAGCAGTGCCGATTGACAGCTGAGACCTCTCTGAGACCCCGGGGAAACAATTACAGACAGTAGAAGCTGGAATTCAAGGAAGTCTGAACTCATGACTTCAGCTGAAACCAAAACAAACCCAGGGAGAACTCAGAGATGATGGAGAGCGCCCCCTACTCGCCTGAAAACCTCCATTCCAGCTCTAAAACAGGCATCAATGAATGTAGTAATTATTTAAATCACCCAACTTGATTAAAAATTCATTTAAAATCAAAGTTTTTACTTACACTTTTCTGTTTATTATAAATGTTATTCTTTGACCATTTTATGACTCTTTATTTGTTGTCTAGTTGGTGTAAATGTATCCATGACAAAAAAAATAAAGCTGAACTCTCCTGGGGTTTTTTGCTTTAGTTGGAAAACATTTACGGCCTGATTCTTACTGACTGCTTCGGTGTTGATGAGCTTTTCATGAAAAACAGTCCATCCCTCACAAAAGGAGTCTCGAAAGTCACTCCACGTCCCCACAGGAAAGGAATAAGTGACTCATCCTGTCATTGTTTCAGTATAATATCTGTTTTTTTTCTGTCAAAGTCGTGAAACATCCAATAAGATTCTTTTGAAAAAAAAATATATAACATTTAGGGCCAAATTGATCTGTTTTCAGAGATCATTTGGAATGTTTCCTGCTTTCCTGCAGAATTTCACATTCATGTGTTCAGTTCCTCCAATGAGTGAACTAAACCTGTTTTTCAAGCGGTGTCAGGTCATAGCTGCTAGCTCGTCAATGCTAATGTCCTTTTTTGTGACCGAATTTGACATTTCTTTATGTTTCATCAATTAAAAGCTAAAGACAAACTGCTCTGGAGAAGTTTCATTTAACAAAATACAGAACAACAACGAGGGTTTCATCTTGAAAGGCCAATTATAATAACGGAATAGCTAACAACAGTAGACTGAATATCTGCACGCTTCCCTCCTGTAGCATATTGATGCTTATTTCATGAAACACAGCAGGAATCTAGTATATCAGTGCAACAAATGAACAGTTGTTCAGATAGCCATAGCATAAAGAACACGCTAACAAGTCAACTAAACTCTTTATATCACCTCAAATCACTAAATTTGTTGAATTCTTGATCCTCTGTGTTACTTCGCAACAGGAGCGGCGTAATACTACATTTACACCAGACGTGTGACGCACGTTCAAAAACTTGCATTCTTGAACGTTTAGCATACGGTGTTCACAGTGGACTGTCACTACCCGATGCTAGCGCATGTCCGCCACCTACATGTCGAAGTGGAGAAAAACTCCCTTTTTCTTTTGCAGCTTCGTTGCAATAAATGAAAGACTTGGAGTCATGTACTTCCACAAACCGCAATTTGTCATTCATGATCAATTTGCAAACGGTTGGCACTTCTGTGAATTGAAAAAAAGCGCTACCTTTACATCACTACCAAATCCCAGTCCCTAATTGGTCCAAATTGAACCTAGTTTCACTTTTAAAGCACGCTCAACAGACACGCGTTTCATACGTAGAGCCCAACATTGGTCTTAAAAATGTGCATGAAAACAAGTTTTTGGAACGAGGAAGTCCAAAATGTGCATTCAGATTTTTTTTTTTAATTGCATGTGGACAGCTCAGTTGGTTAAGTGCAAGACTGGGCATCAAGGTTCAGTTCCCAGGATGGGCGATGAGCTAAATCCAGTGTGGGTCTTTGGGCAAGACCCATTTCACTGCTGCTTAATTGTGTAACCACAAGACAGTCCTAGTCTGGGTTTCCCTGTGCTGGTCACCAGCCCAGAAAAAAAATACAAGGTTTTGGTCATGTTTTGAAGGACATCCGGCGTAAAAACTGCCAAATCAAATGTGCAAATTGGTGAAGGCCGATTCACCTTTGCTTCAAAAAATGCAGTGTGATGAGATTTACACTCCAAAAACAAGGGTAGGGTGAAACAGTGGAAAATTTACACGAAGCTGCAAAATTTCCCACTTGGAGACTAAACAGTTTGGATTCAGGATAGCTGCTTTTGTTGGGCAATGTCAAATGAGAAGGTTTGAACCCTAGAAAATCCATTTTATCACTGAAACATGATGGCGTTTAGATGTTTGAGGAGTTTTGTGTTGAGATTCATAGAATAATAAACCAGAACTACCAGCTGTTAAGATGAATATGTCTTTTCTAACAACAAACAAATTACCATTTATTACCATGAATTCATTGTTAAATTCAAAAACATTTTTGGGTCTTTTTGTTAAATAAACAACATGAAAAACTCAGTTTCTTCTTTTGTTCAGATTCAGATAAAATAACTCCTTCAGCCTCCACCTCCCCTCCTCCCTGACACTCCAGCTCCACCTCCCCCACAAACCCCTCCAGCAGCCCCCACCCAAACTCCCCCCCTTCCCCCTCTCGTTGCCATGGAAGCTGATTGGAAGGATTGCTCCATCCCTCCTGCACACACTCTCACTCTGCACCAGGAAGAGGCTTCACAGCCAGAAAGATGTGAGTTTTCCTCTGAAACGCAGAGTCTGGGAGGATCTACTACCAACATGTCTGAATGTTTAAACCTTATTAGGAATATTTCAAGTTCCACCGTCAGAGCAACTGGAGATCACAAATCACTGCAGTTTGGCCTTCCTTTGCATTATTCTCATAAATCTATTCACCAAATACTGCCAAAATAATAATAATTTTAAAAAAAACGTACAGCCGTGGAAAGTCAAAACGCTCTGACATTTGCAATAGAACAAAAGAACTCAGGAGCGGCTGCTGCAGTTTCCACCTTCTCCTTGCTGTGTTTAGAGGAGAAAATCTGCTCGACGAAGCTGAAAAGACTTCCACACATTCAGTGTTCAGTACACACAAACTCAAGGCTGCACTGTACCGAGCGGACACCGCATCCAGGGTCTAACGTTGCTATGGCAACCCCGCTCAGGAACTCATCCAAGGAGGTTGGGTTATTAATCACGTACAAAAACATATATGTGCACCGAGCTGATGTTAAAACAGCGGTTTGATTCTGAGATAGACTGATCCTTCAAACAAATGTAATTGGTTCTTTTGGTTCATTACTTTACATTTTTTAGTCAGGAAGAGTTAAAACCCTACCCACATGTAAGAATTTACATAAGGGAACAACTAGTGAATCTTTATTTTTTACTTTGTCCATTTCTTTTTCAACTGCTGTATCCCTTTCTGTGTTTTATTTTGAAAAGTGATGTCTTTTAAATGTCAGTTCCTACCTTGAGTTGCAAAGCCCCATCTTACTATGTGTGGATCATTTTCTGGCATATTTTCTCTCCCAAAACTCCATTTACTTTCTTCCAGTTGTCGCAAACTTTTCTGTTTACCTTTTGTGAATAAAAAAAACAAACACAGAAATAGGACACCTTTTGATGGGATTGTGGCGAAAAAAATGTATTTTTAACATTTTTGCATGAATGTCATGCAATGTGAATCTGAAGCAAAACTTAGCCAAGATTATTTGCAGGAAACCAGATGATTTCAACATTTTCTTTCACGCCTCAAACTAGCTGCTGTAATTGCTGCTCAGAAAAGTTTGAGCATATTTTTGTGTTCCCATGAATCTGCTGGTGCTTCTCATCTCTTAAAGGTATTTTTGCAGTTCTCCTTCTTTCAAATGCCAGATTGTGTCCTAAGAAGGCTCCATCTTCACTGTTTTTGCCTTGTTTGTTGTTGTGTAAAAGTTTGGTATTTTACAAAAATAGGCAGGACTTTTTTTTTCTGGTAACAATAGGCTTCTCTCAGGAAGCAAGCATCAATGGAGGTGACCACGGTAGTAATAATAATAATAATAGTAATTACTAGTAATAATAGTAGTTAATATCATTCATATCATTCATATGATCATTAATATCATTCAATGAATGATAACACAGAAACAAGTGTAAACGCAAACTTAGACACAAGTATAAATGCTAACTTAGACACAAGTATAAATGCTAACATAGACACAAGTGTAAATGCAAACTTAGACACAAGTATAAATGCTAACATAGATACAAGTATAAATGCTAACATAGA
>BSAI01000123.1:4593918-4621395 GCA_036245035.1 Adrianichthys oophorus | reverse complement strand
GTAGTCACAAGTATAAATGCTAACGCAGACTCAAGTATAAATGCTAATGTAGTCTGAAGTATAAACACTAACGTAGACAAAAAGCATAAACGCTAAACTAGAAACAAGTATGAATGTTAACATAGACATAAGGATAATAATTAACGTAAGCACAAGTATGAATGTTAACGTCGAAACAAGGACAATGTTAACGTATACACAAGTATAAACACTAACATAGGTACGAGTATGAATGCTAACATAAACACAAGTATAATAACTAAAGTAGGCACAAGTTCATGTGCTAAGGTAGGAAGAAGTATAAATGTGAAATTGGGCAGAAATCTTGTTTTTGTCAATTATCCCAAATTTTTACTTCTACATCTATATTTCAGACATCAGGAACAATTATCAGTGAAATTCCACTGTTAATCTGAATGACATTTTTTAAAAAGTAGTAAAAAAAAAAAAAGTCATTCTTTTTAATTGTTTTCGCTTTTTGGACATGAAGGTTAAATCCCAGGACAATACCGTCTTAATAGTTTATGTATTTACTGTAGTGTCTGGGGTTTCCTGTGGTTCATGGCATTACGTATTTTTTTGTTAACAGAAAATTACAAAAGTATGATGAATGAAAACAAAAATGTTCATTGATTTAAACAAATGTGTTGTTGTGTAAATGACTGTGGGGTAGCAAAAAGTACCAGAGTGTACAGTCTCTGCCTCAAGCTCCCTCATAGCATCACCCACCCTCTCACGATCTCGCAGGGCTTTGCTTCACCTCAGACAAGCTCTGGTGCTTCCAGACGGCAGCAGCAGCTAACAATTCTTTGTGAGAGAGGAGAGTTGTGGGGGGTGGGGGGTGGGATTGCAGAGCATCAGGCAGTGAGAGAGCTGACGGTGTGAGCAGAGAACGAGGTTGCAGAGGGAAGAAGACGCGAATCGGTGACGGAGGCTGAGGTGCTCTCTGCTGCTCAGCGCTGCCAGCCGCCGCTGAGACGACAGGAGGACGGGGCAGAGCATCATGGCAGAGCTGACCGCATCATCACGACACATGGCAGTGAGCGGCTGCTGCTGAGCGCGGGTGATGCAGAGGCAGTCAGGAGGACCTCCTGGAAACCAAATGCAGGCTGAAGAAACAGGTCAGTGACCAACACAGAGAGCTGTTTAGTCACGTCACAGGACTGAACTGACTCACGTTTGTCAGCAGGAATACACATGCCCGTCCCTGCAATCTGGACATTTATGGGAAGTGAGAAGTTGCGCATGCATGCAGGCATGTGAGCTGCCTTCTGCATGTGGGTGTGTGTGCACAGCTTCACCCTATATGGTGCTGGTTATTTTTGCCTCCCAAGGGGATGTTTATGTGAAAGAGGCATGCAGCACAGGAAGGCACGCTGGATAGGAGTGATGCTTCCGAGGATCCACGGTTTTAAGTGGTCCCCCACCACAGATGGTTCTATCGGCTCACATAAAAGAACTGCAGTCTGAACAGGAGACAGGCCGGAGTTCCGGAGGACAGAAAGGTGCAGCATGAAATCGAGGAGAGACACTACAGCACAGTGTTTTATAAGAGACAAAGACTGTCAGAGAGGGGAAAGCTTGGCCCAGCATCCAGCTCTGCTGCATATGATGTAATCCTCGACCAGCCAGTTCAACAGATTCTTCTAATTTCATATTGAATTATCGTGACGGATCCGAGGACCGGCATTGGTGCCGGACAGAAACAACTCACTTTGTGCACAAGTTGCAGTATTGCTTTATTTCCTAATGTCTCATTCTGAGCACTCATATTGAATGGAGGACTCCAAAAGCATAGGACATAAGAACACATTATAACACGTTTTATTTTTTAAGCAGTTGCTAAGACAGTAATTTGTAAAAGCAAAACAATTTTGGAAAAAAACATGGCAATTATAGAATGTGAGGGTTTGTCTTCTGTTTTCTTATAAGCACTCAACAGTTTTAGTTGGGATTTTTGTCCTGGTTGGGTTCTTTTTTTTCTGGGTTTAAGTCTAAATATTCTCCATTTAAGTCTTGCAAGTTACATTTCATGACTTAAAGGAAAGAAGAAAAGCTGAAAAAATGTGGGAAAGACAGAATGAATGTATAAAATAAGTCATACCAATGCTCTTTTGTTTGTTTGGCTAAGTGAAATTAATAGAATTAATAGTGTCATTAAGTTTAACCAAAAGCATACAAACATTTAGAACATATGAAACCAGGTAAAAAGGCAATGAAAAAAACTGCTATTTAAATTATAAAAAAAAAACGTAAATCTTTTCCACACTAGGTTTAATAGAGTCTACCTTTTTTTTATTATTTTCCAAATTTAGCATAAAAACGAAAAAAAACGGAATTCCACTGCGTTAAAGAATTGAGACAACATTTTTCGCAACTAAGATGTTTTTTTAAATCCATACACGTAATTTTGAATATTTTATTATGTGACATAGATAGTTTCAACAATTTTAGCTTAAGATGCAAAACTATTGACATGAGTGTACCTGGTTTCGTGTAACTGAATTATTATGTATTAATTATCAACAATTCTTGCATTCTTTCAATCCAGCAGGTAGTCGTTAAAAAAATGAGTCACAAGAGATTAGTTAATCTCACCGTTAAGTTTTGAAAATCAGCTAAACTTTTTGTGCCAAATTTTTTTTTGAGATTTCATGGAGGCAGCCATTTTGAAAGGAGCCAGAAAAGCCCTTCTACTACTGCCCCCAGTGGAATGATGATGCACCACAGGGCAGAAAAGATGGAAAACATGCTAATGAGATAGAGGTTTTAGACATGCATGTATCAAAGGGTTAAGACATTCTCAGTGGTCTTTGTATATCTCTTTGCAGAACTGTGATAGAATGGCGAACCATTCAGGGTGTATCCAGCCTTCACCCATCAGTGACTGGGATAGGCTCCAGCAACCCAACGACTCCTTAAGAAATTAAACAAGATTGTAAATAGATGGATGGATAGTGGTAAAAAAAAAATCCTATTTTATTAATATTTATTGGATTTCGCTTTTACCTTGGTAGAGTGTCTTTTTTGCAAGGCGGTTTAAAAAAAACTGAATTATTATTATTAATTTTTCCACACACTGATATTTTCGGCTGAGAAATCAAGTCCCTGCACAAGTGAGAGTTGGTTTATGCAAACAAACTGAGAACATAAGAGTTTACTTTATATGTTCCCATATTTCCTGCTTTGAGTCATGTCAGCTTACTTTCAGATACTCAGAGTTTAGGGTACGTGCGATTACTTTTTTTGTCTTTTCTTTGAATAAACGTATCGCTTCAATGAAGTTTTTACCAATCAAAAACACAGGAAAACAGCTGCTAGAAAAAAAAATCTATGTTTTGGATTCCAGGATTACAAAAAAAGTTGTGTGTTTCATATTTGACACCAGTCAAATCTTCGTGTGCGCTCAACCACTCTCAGAAGATCAAATTAAAGCAAGAATCCTGTACTTAGTGCTCGCTGCTGCAGCTTAAGTTACAACAAAGTAACCTACACTGCCACCTAGTGTTTGCTAGTAACATTTTATTAGTTTTACTTTTGTTGTTTCATTCTGCATTTGCTCCCTCTGTTTGTATGTAATCATTCAAAGACTGTGTTTGATTTATAATATTATGTGTTGCTCTAATTCTTAAAAAAAAAGACGCAAACAACACACAAGTGTGTAGTCGCTCCAGATACAGTTGTTTTAAATGTAAAAATAATTCCTGCAGTTATGTAGAGATATTAAATAGGAGTTATCAGGTTATGCTTTTATTTTGTTAAAAGAAAAAGTGTGATAATATCACAATACAATTTCTTTCATTCCAACAAATGATGGCAATAATCAACCATTAATGGCTGTTGTTATGGTAATGGTAATGCTGGTAATGAAGAAAAAAAACAACATATGAGTTTTTTCAGGATACTAAAAAGAAGTACATCTTAATTTAATATCTACAAAACATAACAATAAGTTTTGATACTAACTCATCACTTAGCTAAATTACTATGGTTACATTTTTCTTTTTCACCAGAAACTACTCTAAGACCAATCATCTAGTCACTCATAGCATGAAAACTTCAACTATAAAGTGTGTGGAGTAGAAAAAAGAACATCTAATTCCTAGAATTGCTTGAATTTCACCAAATTTTGCTCGCTTTAGAAAATTTATAGAGAGAAAGTTCCAGAAACCCCTGTCTAAAAAGGTAGATGTCTCAAAAAAAAAAAGTCAAATCATTTTTAAAAAATGGTTCCATGTTGATTAGCTAAATACTCAAAGAACTAAAAAAATACAAATGTTTTGCGTCTGATTCGTTATTGAGTCTTGCAGAATCGTTCATGAGGAACCTGCTATTATTTGTGCAGCAGAGCCCATCTGTGAGTCACTGTTCAATTTATTCCAGTCACAGTTCCAGAGGCGCTCAAAGCTCACAGACTTCAGAGAACCAAGGGTCTGGTTTGTCAGGAAAAAAAGTCTTTCATTAACATATTTTTTTGTTTTTCTTTTTGTATAATTGAAAAACAAGTTGCAAACACCTCCATTTTTTTTTTTATCGACTAGGTGTTACCTGTGGAGAGAGTCCAAAGATGAGTGGGATCCTGAAGAGGAAGTTTGACGAAGGACCACAACCATTTCTGTCCCTGCAGGGGTCCGAAGATGACGAGGTTTCTTGCAGTGACAGTGGAAACAGCAGCGATAGTCTCAACAATTCTGTCCCTTCAGGGATTCCGGACTGTAAGAGCCCTCCCATAAAAGAAAAAAGTATCTGGAATTGGATGGATGGATGGATGGATGGATGGATGGATGGATGGATGGGTAGTTAGTTAATTAGATAGATAGATAGATAGATAGATAGATAGATAGATAGATAGACAGACAGACAGACAGACAGACAGACAGACAGACAGACGGACAGATAGATAGACACTTCTATGATACCGTGGTGTTCCTCAGGGAACTAAATTAGAGCCCACTATTTTCTGTCAAGGCTAATCCAAACCCAACACCGGGTTATCCGGCGACCCAGTGACCCTGAAAGGGATAAAGCGGTTTGGAAAATGAATGAATGAAAAAACAGAGGTTCAGCCCCAGTCTGAAATTCTTTCGACTAATGTAACTCTACTGTAGTTAATGGCCTCATCCTCGACGGCCGCCTGACTGTCGCTGTCTACATTCATAACCATGCCAATGATGTTCAAGAAAATCGTTTGGCGGCATGAAATGTTGAAGATTCTGCCGATGCCTCCCCATGGCATGGTGGCAGTGGTATCTGTGACCGTAGCGTAGTTAGATCTCTTATCACTTAATGCGACGAACATGGAGGAACAACTTTAGATCTTTTAGGAGACATTTGGCTACAAATCACCATAAAAAGTTGTTTCCAGTACCTTTATTTATTAGTGTCCTATTCAACCCTTAAACACTCTAGCTTTAGCTCCAGTGTTGACATTCTTGCAACAACTGTCGCTCTTCAACACTTTATGCACTTAACGTAACTCCGGAGCGGAGAAAAGCAACCTTGTAGCTTTACATTAGTAAGGTGTTGCATATCAGTGCAAAGATCAGGATCACATTATTTTTCGTGATTATGAAAATGGTTAAGGATTTCTGGTATGTCAAAGAGCGTGTGTTATATGGGTGTCGCCAGTGACATCTCAGCCGTGTAAAGGGTTAATATTCCATTCATAAAAATGTAAACCTAATGTGAAGCTCTTCATCTTCTTCACCTCTGTGTTTTGCTCTCAGCTAACCTCCAGCGCCAGTCAAAGCGAATCCGGGGGCGCAATGTGCACTTTGAGAGTGTGACGGTCTACTACTTCACCCGGCGGCAGGGCTTCATCAGCGTGCCCACGCAGGGTGGCAGCACCCTGGGCATGTCCCCGCGCCACAGTGGGGTGAGGCACTTTACTCTCAGAGAGTTTGCTCTGGAGCAGAACCGGAGCCACCGGAACATGCTGAGGGACCATCTCAAGAAGGAAAAACTCAACGCCATCAAACTCAAGGTCAGTGGGACGACCAGTTGACTTAGCAACAATGAGGAATACGCAGCATAAACCACAAAAGTCTTAATGCTTTTGTCATTTCTAGTTGACGAAGAATGGTACGGTGTCTTCAAGCGAGGCGGACACTCTCACGCTCGATGATATCTCAGAAGACGATCTGGACGTGGACAACACAGAGGTGGACGACTACTTCTTCCTCCAACCTCTGACCACCAGGAGGCGCCGCGCCCTTCTGCGCGCCTCCGGGGTCCGCCGTATCGATGTGGATGAGAAGCACGAGCTGCAGGCCTTACGGATGTCCAGGGAGGAGTGTGGGTGCCGCTGTCAGGGGATTTGTGACCCGGAGACGTGCGCTTGCAGCCTGGCCGGCATTAAGTGCCAGGTAAATGGAACAGGGGTGAGGTCCATCTATAATACTAAAGCGTTCTTCATGTCTGTTTGTTGGGCAGAAAAAGAACATTAGAAGTTGTAGTAGTAGTTTATTTCATTTCTTAAAACAGAGACTCGGTTTCAACCAAGCTATTGCAAGTCATTGGTGTCCCAACCCATCATTTCTTTCTCTTCCTTTTAACAGGCCAGGTTTAGCCAAACCAAGTTTTCACATTTGAGTTTATATTTTTAAGAATTCGCCCAGATAATGAAGCCTCCACCTCCATGTGGATGTGAATCTTTATGTTTTATTTTATGTCTTGGTGCGTGTAGCATCCCTTCAACTTCTGGATTGAAGCTACTTTTAAAACTAAATTAAATGAGACAAGTCAGTTCTTCTAATAGCCACTAGGGGCTTGCTATTCAAAAAAGTCATTCATTTTAATGGAAAAAGCTTCAACTTATGATCAGGCAATAAGTCTGATTATGTAAACTTTTTTACTTCTCACATCATTTACTTTTCACATCCCATCAGGAAGGCAATGACAGTAAAACCAAAAAATTGGCTTTATTCATTCATTCATTTTCCAATCCGTTTTATCCCTTTCGGGGTCACGGGGTTGCCGGAGCCTAACCCGGCCACTAATGGGCAAAGGCAAGGTACACCCCTGGACTGGTCGCCAGTCTGTCGCAGGGGCAATTGGCTTTATATCATCGGAAAACAACCCCCATTAAGTCATGTGATCTCACCTTTTATCAGTTTGTTTGTCTTAATTGCCAAAAGGCACATTCAAAACACTAAAGTCAATTTTTGCTTTTTTCACTTATATTTTAAGGGTGATACGTTATCTTTTGTATATTATTTTTGTTTAATTTATTACACTATTTCTGTTGTACGAACTTTACAACTTGAATTCCTTAAATATTTGTATTTTATTTCAATAACTTGAACTGTTTATTTAAAAGCTGACACCTGCAGTTTGTTTGCACTTCAGTTTTAGCTGAATTTTGGGGTACAGCTGTTGCCATGTATGCTGATATTTTTCATTTCATTCGTTATTTTTTCATTTTGACGTTTAATCTGGAAGAAATACTTAGAAATGTTGTTTACAGGCCCGCTCTGATATAAGGGGTATTGTAAACGTGTTCTTGTTCAACGTGTTCACTTTTCCGACGTTAGAGAACAAATACGTATAAAGAGAATTGAGCTTAAAATTGCATTTCTGAGCATTTCTTTATTCAAATCATTATGAATCAGGAGCAAACGCAGTTTAAAAAAGATCGTATTTGTGATGTAGAAAATACACAAGCTCCCTGCACTGAGTTCTCAGCGGGAAGGGGAATGGGGGCGGGGTTGCTCTGCACCAACTCAGAGGCAAATTTTAATGAACTCCTGCCGCTCTGCAGAAACTGTGTCCTAGAAAACAGATGCAGGTTGTTGTTTTTTTATTTAAGCTAAAAACAACATAATCCTAATTAAAAGACCAATTTTACAATACATTAGGAGATGATTGGAGTGGAACTGGGTTTCTAGTTCTGAGCATAAAGAGTCAAAACCCTCTAAAATCCAGGCCTACCATGAACATGAATCTATAACTATAATTTTCTTTCTATTCTAAAAAGCTCATGTGGGAGCTGTCTGTGACTCATCAGTTTGTTGAATTACATAAACTGTGACTAATGTGGGAGTTTCATCTTTAGAAGGATGTAAATGATCTACCACAGGTGCGTTCAGACACAAAATCTCATATTCAGATTCTATTTAGAGTTGTTTTGCTAGAAAAAACAAACAAGAAAAATTTGGTTTTCAAGTCAAAAGGGAGTGACTGTGTTCCAGTCATTAATTTTTAGTCTTTTGGTAAGAAAATCTAGTATTTAAGGCTTTTGGTTTTACGGCTCGTTTCAGAATAGATTTTTTGATGAAAGTTTGGAGGGAAATGGTTGTTGGTCTCCAGAGTTTTTGTTGTATGATTACATTAGTAACAGCCATAGTTGATCCTGCAGTTTTTCTTCGTGCACGGCTAGCTCTGCCAAATTGTGTTGCTGCTCCGCACTTGTAACTCTGGTTGTCTGGGCCCCTCAGGTGGACCGCATGTCCTTCCCCTGCGGCTGCACCAAAGACGGCTGCAGCAACGGCGCCGGCCGCCTGGAGTTCAACCCGGTCCGCGTGCGCACTCACTTCCTGCACACTATCATGAAGCTGGAGCTGGAGAACAGCCACAAGGAGCAGTATCAGCATCCGCCGGAGCGGCAGCAGCTCGTCACCAACGGCAACGGTTACCATGGCGACCCCGCCTTGATTCAGCAGCAGCAGCCGAACCTGCAGTCCTCGCTGGTGATGCCCAATCCCATCTTGCAGCTGCCGAACACAGGCAACGCCGATTTGCAGCTGGAGGAGGAGGAGGAGGAGGAGGAGGATGATGATGAGGAGGAGGAAGACGACTATGATGAAGAGGAGGACGAGGCGTATGACGACGACGGCAGCAGCGTCTGCAGCGTGCTGTCGGACTGCAGCACACACAGCCTGGAAACCTTCAACCCTGAGGAGGGAGAAGAGGATGAGGAGGACGAAGAGGAGGATGATGATGACGAAGAGGAGGAAGAGGAGGAGGACTGGGACTGTTCGGTGGATGGAATGGGTCCACCTCCTTACCCCGTCCCCCTCCCATCTGTGCTCAGCTACTCCAACAGCTCACTGGTGGGCCTCAGTGCCTCCTTCCACAGCGCCCCCCCTCTGCAGCAGTACGGCGTCGGCGACGCCCCGCCGTTCCCCACCGAAAGCATTCCCGTCCTCCCATCTGTAGAGTCTGCATTTGAGTCCGACATCAAAACGGGACTCCTCCACGCAGAGCTGCAAAGCGCAAATCCAGCCTCACGTGAGGCGAACACTGCCCCCCCTGGAGAAACGGGCAAACTGCCCGCCTCCACAGACCTCCAGAACAATCCAGACCATCCTGACTCACAGACTGAAGCTGGGCAGCAGACCGAGGAAACCCTGCAGCAAGTAGCACCATCAGAGAGCGTCTGATGACTGTCGCAGGGAAATCTGGAGGAGGATCCGTTTTTGATAAGTGCCCTTCCAAAGACAGTCCTAAGGCTCCGAACACTCATCAAAAGATCATTTGTCAAAAAGACTTTCAAATGACAACAGTAAACAATCAAATGTTTCTCTGAGTTAAACTGCACAAAGAAGGCCGTGAATGTTCTGAAGTCTACCGCATGTTTTTTGATGACAGTCGGCATCCGTGACGAATCCAAGCGAGATTTCGAGGTGCCTGCGTCGTTTTTTTTGTGTTTTTCTGCTGTGCCACTGTTTCCCTGTCGCTGCTACACGCTAACCTGTACTGCATGCGCTCAGCTTGCTGAGGATGTCTCATGGCCTGCACAGTCTGTAAAACTGTAAATGTCACCACAGGACAAAAAAAAGGTCATTTATATCAATAACTATCAGTACATGTGTTAATTATAATTCATACAACCAGGGATTGTTGCCTCTTTCTTTCTGGTTTTTATTTTTTCTGTTGGCAATCCTTAGCAAAAAGTAGTACACTTGAAGTTTACTTGACCAAGAATACTAGAGTAAAAAAAATACTATAGATCGTGTACGTGTAGTGTAAGAAGTATGCTAACTGAATGCTTTGTCAGACTACATTGGAACGTTTCAATTATACATATATAGCTTATATGTAAAAAGTTGAATTTAAGCATACTTCATCCCTTTTAGTATAGACAAAGTGTACTTGTAGTATACTTAAATAAACTACTTTTTGCCAAGGGAAACCCTCCAGCTGATTGGATGAGTTTCTTTGATACCTTTGATGATTATAATAAAACATTCATATGTTGAGCTCATAATATTAACTATTCTCTGTACTAATGCTACAACATGTGTCAACATTCCCATAGGTGTCTAAAGCTACGTTCACTTCACCTTTGGAAACACACAAGACACACACAGCAACCACTTTCAATGAAAAGTCTATGAATGCTTCAGGTGTGTCCACATTCAAAATTCCTGATCAGCTACACACATTTTAACGTCCGTTTTTGGGCTCTACGTACAAAACAAACGTCCATTGAACACACTTTGAAAGTTAAACCAAGTCAGACTACTCTGACCAATCAGGGACTCTGATTTGGTAGTGACGTATGGATGGAGTCTTTTTTAATTCACTGAAGTACCAAATGTGTGAAAATTGATCGCTAGAGCTAGCAAATGCACTCGGGTCTTTTCTGACCCGTGTGTAGAAATACAAAAGCTAAGCTTGTTCATACCTTAGGAAAGAAAAAAAAAGTGAAATGATTATTTGTAGCAAACAAAAAAATATTTACTGCAAACATGGAGGAATAAATGATCAAATGTAATTATCCATCCGTCCATGCATCTATTTTCTTCCGCTCATCCGGGACTGGGTCGCGGGGGCAGCAGTCTAAGCCCAGACTTGCTGCTCCCCGGCCACTTCCTCCAGCTCCTCTGGGGGGACCCTGAGTCGTTCCCAGGTCAGCCGAGAGACATAATCTCTCCAGCGTGTCCTGGGTCTTCCCCGGGACTTTGCCCAGTGGGAAATGCCAGGACCACCTCCCCAGGGAGGCATCCAGGAGGCATCGAGACCAGATGCCCGAGCCACCTCAACTGGCTCCTCTCGATGTGGAGGAGCAGTGGCTCTACTCCAAGCTCTCTCCGGGTGACTGAGCTTCCCACCCTATCTCTAAAGGAGCGTCCAGCCACCCTACTAACTCTTACTTACTTCCTCTTGTTCTAACTGCCAGCTAAGCGAACCGAGCTCCTGCTCTTGTCATACTGAGACCGGACAGCCCTGAGTAAGGCTCCCAGACCCCATACTCCCACAGGACATCACGGGAAACGAGGTTGAATGCCTTCTCCAAATCCACAAACACAAATGGACAGGATGAGAAAACTCCCACGAACCCTCCAGCAAGCTGAAGAGGGAGTAGAGCTGTCCACAGTTCCAGGACGGAAACCGCGCCTATTTCAAAGTTATATAAATACTGAGCCACACAGGAAATAGCATAGAAAATGAATATTGGTCATTCTGGACCCATGTTGAGCAATAGAGGAGTAGTGATAAAAAAATAGTTTTTAAAAGTAAGAAGTGAAAAAAATAAAACAATCATGTGTGATGGAGGAATCATGAGTCACCTTGTCGACTGAATTATAATATTAATTTATTGTAAAGATATAAAATCACTTTTGACCCGTGCTGTGCATCAAAGGGTTAAAAAACACTCTTCACAGGCAGGTAATCCAACGTGATTTGGGACTTTTTGATGACGCAGCAGCTACACTTAGAAAGACACTCAAACTTCTGGCTTAAATAAATGAAAAAAAAAAATGCAAAGAACTGAAAGCACACAATTACTTCCTTTTTGGTGAGTTAATTGCCTGTATTTGTGGTACCAGAAAAAAAGCAACTTAACACCAGCTTACACCAGGATCCTGATTTATGTTTTATTTGTAGTTTTTTTTTTTTCCCAGTATTTCTGTTTCATATTTATTGTTTTAGTGTGCATGACTTGTTTTAATTTTAAGCTAAATATTCTAATTTTGTCTACTTCTAATTGTCCTCCTGGGTGACTTCAATGCCCATGTGGGCAATGACAGTAGCACCTGGAGGGGTGTGATTGGTAGGAACGGCTTCCCTGATCTGAACCCGAGCGGTGTCTTGTTGTTGGACTTCTGTGCTCGTCATAGTTTGTCCATAACAAACACCATGTTTGAGCACAAGGGTGTCCATCAATACACGTGGCATCAGGACACCCTCGGCAGGAGATCAATGATCGACTTTGTAGTTGTTTCAGACGACCTTCGGCCGTGTGTCTTGGACACTCGGGTAAAGAGAGGGGCAGAGCTGTCCACTGATCACTACCTGGTGTTGAGTTGGATTCGTTGGCGTGGAAGGAGGCCGGAAAGACTTGGCAGACCCAAACGTACTGTGAGGGTCTGCTGGGAACGTCTGGCTGAGCCCTCCGTCAGGGAAGTCTTTAACTCCCACATCCGGGAGAACTTCAAACAGGTACTGAGGGAGGCTGGTAACATTGAGTCTGAATGGACCATGTTCCCCACCTCCATTGTCTCTGCTGCTGTTCGGAGCTGTGGTCGCAAGGTCTCTGGTGCCTGTCGTGGCGGCAACCCCCGAACCCGTTGGTGGACACCGGAAGTAAGGGATGCCGTCAAGCTGAAGAAGGAGTCCTATCAGGTCTGGCTGACTTGTGGGACTCCAGAGGTGGTTCCCCTTTTCAAGAAGGGGGACCGGAGGGTGTGCTCCAACTACCGGGGAATCACACTCCTCAGCCTCCCTAGGAAAGTCTATTCCAGGGTACTGGAGAGGAGAGTCCGGCCGATAGTCGAACCTCAGATCCAAGAACAACAATGCGGTTTCCGCCCTGGTCGTGGAACTGTGGATCAGCTCTACACCCTGTCCAGGGTGCTGGAGGGTTCGTGGGAGTTCGCTCATCCTGTCCACATGTGTTTTGTGGATTTGGAGAAGGCGTTCGACCGTGTGCCCCGTGGTGTCCTGTGGAGGGTACTTTGGGAGTATGGGGTCCGGGGAGCCTTACTCAGGTCTGTCCGGTCTCCGTATGACCAGAGCAGGAGCTTGGTCCGCATAGCTGGCACAAAGTCAGACCTGTTCCCAGTGCATGTTGGACTCCGGCAGGGCTGCCCTTTGTCACCGGTTCTGTTCATAGTCTTTATGGACAGAATTTCTAGGTGCAGCCAGGGTCCGGAGGGGGTCTGGTTCTGGAACCACAGGATTTCCTCTCTGCTCTTTGCAGATGATGTTGTCCTGTTGGCTTCATCGAGCCAGGACCTCCGGTATGCATTGGAACGGTTTGCAGCCAAGTGTGAAGCGGCTGGGATGAGGGTCAGCACCGCTAAATCTGAGGCCATGGTTCTCAACCGGAGAAAGGTAGTTTGTCCTCTTTGGATGGGTGGAGTGGTCCTTCCCCAAGCGGAGGAGTTTAAGTATCTTGGGGTCTTGTTCACGAGTGAGGGAAGATCGGAGCGTGAGATCGAAAGACGGATTGGTGCTGCATCCACCGTCATCTGGTCGCTGTACCGGTCCGTTGTGGTGAAGAGAGAGCTAAGCCAGAAAGCAAAGCTCTCAATTTACCGGTCGATCTACGCCCCAATACTCACCTATGGTCATGAGCTCTGGGTCATGACCGAAAGAACGAGGTCCCGGATCCAGGCGGCTGAAATGAGCTTCCTCCGTAGGGTGGCTGGGCGCTGACTTAGAGATCGAGGGAGAAGCTCGGTCACCCGGGAGGAGCTCAGAGTCGAGCCGCTTCTCCTCCAGATTGAGAGGAGCCAGTTGAGGTGGCTCTGGCATTTAGTTCGGATGCCCCCTGGACGCCTCCCTAGGGAGGTGTTTCGGGCATGTCCCATTGGGAGGAGGCCCCGGGAAGACCCAGGACACGCTGGAGAGATTATGTCTCTTGGCTGGCCTGGGAACAACTCAGGGTCCCCCCAGAGGAGCTGGAGGAAGTGGCCGGGGAGCGGGAAGTCTGGGCATCTTTACTTAGACTGCTGCCCCCGCGACCCGGTCCCGGATAAGCGGAAGAAAATGGATGGATGGATGGATATTCTAATTTTGTTTTGTTTTCATTCATTGTTGAGTTGTGTTTGATCAGTTTTTTGGGTATAAATGATTAGTTAACTGTTTTGTTTTGTGTGTGTTTGGTGTTCCCAGTTTGTTCTTTAAAAAAAAGAAACCTAAACCTTAAAATGATAAATGTAAGTTTACATTTATTTTTAGGTCTTGTAAAAAAAAAAAGAGAAAGAAACAACTAAAATGGATGGAACAGAAACAAAGTTCACAAAAGTTCAATTTTCCCTCCAGCAGATGGCATATGACAGTCACTGAAAACCTTCTCTTTTTTTTTTTTGGTTATTAATTAAAAACCTTTTCCACTTTTAGACTTTAAAATAATTTGGTTGAAACATAAGTCTGTTTTTTTTTTTCTATAAAACACACAACGTCATTTTGGAGTCAATCCTCTTGCTTTTGGTGGGACGCTGTTGCAGTTTGCAGCCTCTAGAGGGCAGCAGTGGTCTGGGCAGGTGGAGCGGATTCACTTCAGTCACTGATCATGTCTGCGTCTCCATGGTGAATGACATAAACGCGCAACCAGAGGAAGGAGTGAACTCCAGCATCCAGCCTGTCCAGTACAGTCTGTTCCGCTCATTAGGGAACACGAGGCCATCACTTGACCCCCCCTCCCTTATATAATCTACACAATAAGGTGTGTGTGTGGGGGGGGTCTGGTTTTTACTTTTCCGCCTGCAAGGTATTGTGGGTAGGCAAACTGAGGAACACTGCTGATCAATCACAGGCGGTGGAGCTGTGATGTGAAGGTTGCTAAGCAACAAGAAGAGAGAAGCAGAGAGTTTGGATGGGAGAAGGAGGGTCAGAGTGGGGGTTGTTTCAGCTTTTCACCTCTGTCTGTTTGCCGTTTATCAAGAGTCTTATCAGATTTTTTTCTGCATTTACTCATGTGTGGTGCTCGTGTGATCCAATGAGAGGTGGTGGTGGTGGTGGTGGTGGTGGTGGGGGGGGTTTGACGTGATAGATGCAGGAGATCAAGTTTCAAGGTCAAATGTGTCCGTGATTTAGTCATAACGGTTGTTCCCAACATCACTAATTGATAAAGTCGCATTAAAAAAAAAAAAAAAAAAATCAGCAACAGAATCTTGGATTTAAAAAGCAATTCTGAATTTATTTTAACCTGTTTTTAGTTTGTAATGCAGATTAGGTACAGACAGGTATGTCTGCCTCTATAGACAGACCCAACCCTTTTCAGCAACATCTACATTTGAGCGGTAAACCTTTGATGATTGAAGGTTTGCTAACATGTCAAAGTGTTCTTGGACTCCTGGTGGCTACAGGTCGGCGCAATGTTAAGCTATGTTCACATCAGCCTTCAAAGAACCAATTTCAATGAAACGCACATAAATGTGCATTTCAGGCTTCCGCGTTCAAATCCCTTGCGTTCACGAGTAGCTACACAAATTTCTACGACTGTCTGCAGGCTCTACGTACAAAATGTGTGGCGCGTTTGATAGTTTAACCTCTTGAACTTTGACCAATCAGGGACCAGGATTTGGTAGTGACGTAGTGACCGTTAGAAAATTGATCATTAATAATTGCGAAACTGTATCGGAATAGAGCTGCGAAAGAAAAAAGCAAGATTCATGAGATTTGCACCACGTTTGGCACCAAACCTCTTCCAACTGTAGGTGGTGGAAATGCGCTGGTAAACAGAAGAAAAAGAGGAAGCCCCTCCCTGCTTGACCTGCGTGAACGCAATATGCTAACACGCATTCAAGAATGCACTTTGAGCGAGCAACCTCTTTTTGTAATCTTACTCCATATTCTTCAAATACAAAAGGCTTTTAAACAATTATACACCTCGTATGTCCGAAGATTCATATCCCCTTATTGAAACAGTGACATCTGTCCAACACAAGAGGCCTTCAGCTCTTGTCTGTTGGCTCAGCTGCTGGATAAGACATAAAAAAGGAGCCAAAATGTGAATGTAACAGTTAAAATTAAAAATATTAATAGCAGCTTAATGGGGCTAATTACCTTCTGCTGTAGTCTATAGTTTTACTTATTTTAAAATAAATATTTTTATTTTATCTTAAGCATGAAACAAGCAATCTCAGGTATGGCATAAGCAAAACCTTCAATTTGAATAATTGTGTTTTTCAAAGACTTTCTGAAAATCCTAAAACAAAAATATCTACATTTTTGGACCATGATTCCTTTTTCTCATTTTCTCACCAGAATTAATAGCCATTGCTTTCTGCGCCCTGCTGTTCTCCCACCTTTAAATAATTAACTAAATCCTGGTTTAAATGGTTTGAAGTAAAAATGAATGAAAACCAGTGGAAAACTGCTGCTTCAGACGACTTTAAAAGACAGTTTTGTGCCTTACTTTGGCTCCTTGAAGTTAATACAGACACATTTTAAACTCACCCACTGGTGGGGGTTTTTACCCAGTTTTTGAGTCCCAGTTGCCCATATTTACTGCATGACCCTCAGGCAGACAACAACAAAGAAAATCGTCGTCAACGTGGAGCACTCATCTGCAAATGAATGCAGCCTGCATTGCAAATACGCTTCCCAAAAGAACTTTTATTTTGGAAAATCTAGATTTTTGTAATTTTTTTGTTTGTTTCCTGCCACATCTTTGGTTATAAAAAAAAGAGAAAAAAATAAAATTCACTTGTCACATTTTGCAAACCGATACATAGTGAGGCGTAACATGAGCTTGAATCACATGGATGTTCCGGTTCAAAATGGAAAGCAATCACACTTTATACCAGTAGTTACAAAAATAAGAGGAATTTCTTGCACCATTGAGTAACAAAAAATAAATAAAAATAAATAAAAATAAATAAAGAAACATTTACAAAAAATATGTTCTTTATTCTTTTGGCTTGAAAATCAAACGACCGTATGAGCAGACAGTAGTCACGTCTTGCATGCAGTTCACTGAAACACTACAAGCGCAATGAGATGGCTACTGATTGTTTCATGGTTTCTATCTACAGAAATGGGGGCCGTACTTGTGTTTCCTGTTTTACAGTCCAGAAAAAAAGCCAAAAAAAAATAAAAAAACAAACCAAAAAAGCCACTCGTATCTACAGTAAAAATGTTATTTATAATCGGTAGGACCACAAGCAACCTGCAGAGCTCAGATGCACTGAAAACACTCGCTCACATGAGGATGGAAGGCTGACATTCTCGCAGTTTCCTGTTCAAGCATACAGTCAGGGGGAAAAAGTGGTATCCTCTATTTAATTCCCTAAAAAAAAAATTCAAGTTTGTTTTTATTATAAATGATAATTAAGAACACTACTAATCTTAAAACGAGTTAAAAGCAACCTCAGATGAACACCAGAGGAGATTTTATGATATTTTTTCTTCAAATTTGAGCCAAAAAACAAAGAAAAAGTCTAACCTGACTCAATTCAAGTTTGGTATTCAGCTGAAGCATTCAGGTGTGCGTTAACACAGACAGGGAAATGTTATAAGGCAAAGCAATGTGGAGTTTATCATTCTGCAAGAAGAAAATCATTCACAAGTGGAAAAACATTCAACACAGCTGACAATCTTAAGCGTGAAAGACCCAAAAGAGAGCACATTTCAATGTCTACAGGTCTCAGTTAAAACACTAATGACAGCAACAGACTTCACTGGGTCAGAATCAAAATGCAAGACAAACCTTTAGGCATAAAAGCTTAAAATTCAATTTAAAAAATCCATTCAGCTGTACCATTCAAACATGTTTCATTCATTGATGATAATTTATTAGTTTTGCAAAACTTTTTTTTAAATACATTTCTTTTAATTTTGGCTGTACACTAAAAAGGTTTTCTTAAAAACATAATAATAACATTTTGTGGACGACACAGGAGTTAATAAGAGCCGCTTTTCAAACACAAATTATCGTTTGATAATGTAAATATTTTATGAAGAACACCTGCCCCTTGATTTTTGTATCATTGGTGTTTTTTTGCTGCCCTCATTTTGGATGTTTGAACATCACTACCGGGGTCAAAGTTCAACAAAGACAGCTCAATCATTTCTGGTTACGTTGTTTACGTGGAAATAGTGGAGTATTTGGAGTTAACCGGATGTCTTTTGGAGCTACCAAGAGTCACTATAAATGATGTTAAGCTCATTGTTCGTCTTTCTAGCGAAACACCCAAAATAAAAGGTAAAAATGTATGTGTCATCCTGCATAGCAAACTTTGAAGGGAATTTGGCTGACGTTCACGTTTATGTACAGCCGGTTAAAAAATGGATGGAAATTCATGTTGGCGACACATCATACGTGAAGCCAATATGCAGATGGCAGGATTTCTCCATGTATTATACGTTCTTTCAAGGCTAAACGTTGTTACTGGTCGTACGTAAATAATGTTAAAGTCCCGTTAGCCGTCACTCACCCAGAACGCTGAGCGCAGTGATCACCAGACACAAACGGGGAACTATTTGGCAAATTAACCGTATCCGTAATCCTTACCTTTTCTCGAGATCTAAAAAAAATATATAAAGTTCAGCCTTGGCTGAATGAATAAGTGCAAATGGTCACTCTCCTTTGGGCTAATGCTAACTAGCATGAAAGACATATCTAATGATCGCTGTCTTTATCTTTATGACCTGTTGGTTGTGTTTTCATTCCTCCACAGCAGAGCGTATCTACATTTCTGTCAATGTGATTTTCAGTGTCAGGTAACGGAGTCTGACAGGCGAGGTGACGGTTCGAGCACGCTGCTGCCGCTCTATGAAGAAGGCAGAGGCTCCTCATCAGCTGGGAGTAGAACCAGCAGCCTGAAAGTCACTTCAAAGTTCAGGTAAATGTTCAAAGATCCATTAAGCGAGTTTTAAATGTTCCAACGTCGCTACGTTTCGTCTCCAGAAGTCATGTGATCATACAGTACACTGTAGCGTTTTGTGAGTTCTGGGTGTTTGGTGTTTTCCAGCAAACTGCCTTTTTGAATGACTGCAGCTCCCCACTTCACCAGGGGATGGATCAAATGCGGAAAACATATTTCACGACAGCTAATGGGACTTTAACTTTAACCATAATTTTAAATACCTGCAACCAACAACAAAATCCAGCCTTGGATGCACTGAAACTGCATCTTTCCTGCACGTATTACGTGTGGCCAACGTGAATTTCCATCACTATTTATCTTATTTTAAACCGGAAATATGTCACACAGCTCCATGCGTAGAGTTCATTGGAGAGTTGTTTTTTGTTTTGCTCTGTAAAAATGGGGGAAAAAAATACAGTACTTACTTTTCAATGTGTTTCTTTTTTGTGGGTCATTGGTGTTAAATTGATTTGCAAAATATGATAAATTTTCTCTGACAAAAAAAGGGTTTTGTGACGTTTTTCAAATCATGCTAAGCTACTACCTGTTCGCCTGGAGACCATTTTGAAAAATGAAGCTTTCTGTGCATTTCTGTTGCGCCGCTAGCCTGTAACACCACTTAAATTAATAAATAGTTATTTAAATTTTGAAATGATATTGTTGTATTCAAACAGAAAAATATTACTAATTTTTGTCACAAAAATTGTAGTCATTGGCATTACTATGATTTCTTTAAGGTAATATAATGCTAAGCCATTTCTGAAATATTATTGCTACCTAAATCTGTAAAATGTAAATAAATAATTCTTACACTTAATCTGTCCTCAATTACAGCTTTTTAAAGTTGTTTCCCCCTTTTTTAAAACAAATTATTGATAAATTACTATATTGAAATGAAAAAAAGGAGATAAATGTGAAAATGAAACTTTAAAAAGAGATGTTTTAAATTGACAATATTGTGTGTTTGGATTTATGTCATTGCATTCACTCAGTGGTAATTTTATCTAAACTTTTCTGTTACCAATGATGCAAAACTGTAAATAACATAAAATCAAACAATAATGGACACGATTTAAAGTGTCCATTATCACTGTTAACCAAGCCAAGATACTGATAATTCTTTACTATAAAAAAAAATTTGAGAAAAACTTAATTTTTTTAAAATGCTTTTTTTGTGTCAGAAATTTACCTTATTTTGCCAAAGACCAGTGTGGCTTAAAGTCGCTAAGCAACAAAAGCTAATAAAACCAAAATATCTCCAAAAAAAATTGGAAATTGACCCTCATTTTTATTTAAAGCTACAGTGGTTTCTCCACAACATGTTGAAGCTACAATTCAATATTTGACTTCTATGTAGTTAGCATTTAATTTGACAATTTTATGCTATTTATTGGCTAAAGAAGTTAAAGCTAAAACCTTACCGTTCAATTAAAGTTAATTTTTTGAGTGCAGAGGGTGGGCAAGAATCTTTTTGCTTTATACCAGATTCAAACTGATTTAAAAATGGAATATTACACAAGTGCACGACTAGTTAATGGGTCAAACTGTAAGAAAAAAATGTAATTGAGATGAACTTGAAGGTTGCACAAAGCTCAAGCAGAATTTCAGCAAAAAAAGGATCAAAACAACACAAAATGCACACATTTACAACAAATATTCCCATAGAAATGAGGGGCATGCATGTTTTTTTTTCCTTTAAGGAACTCAGTTCTGTCTGTAGTTAGATAGTTAGGCAATTTAAATAAATGAATATTTTGTTTCCTAAGTCCACAGAAACTGAACCAGACATGTATAGGATTGCTTGGAAGACTTAAACAACTTTGTAGCCACAATGAAAAGGTTTATCATAGGTATTTTGTCTTGCATGAGGAAAAACCCCTAAACTGATAGAGCATATGGACAGAACAACCAGTCAAGCATGGCAGCGGAAGGGCCATGACTTGGGCTTGTTACAGAGTGACGCAAACTGGAGTTGACCCTTAACCTTTCTTTGAAGCAAACTAAACCACAGAAGACAATTAATGGTTAAAAAAAATCATAATTAATGAAACAAAGCAGCTTAGCAAAAAGCTAAAATAAAAACCAGAGTATTTCCCTAGAGAATGGTTTCAAGTTATTGCTCTACAGGCCACTGAATCCCACACTTCTGCCGTCTTGGCTTAGATTTTATTTCAACTGAGTAGCATTTCACAGTTTGTTCATCTGAGGTTGAATAAATCAAATTTTCAAACTTTTTTTTTTCATTAAGTTTTCTGAACCCCTATCATTTTCAAATGACTGCAAAGATAAAGATCCAAACGCACTCCCTCAAACACACACAACACACTGACATGGATGACTGCCACATGTGGTTTGACATAGCAGTGGGGATAAAAAGTGCTCTTACATCAAATGTAAGTGTGATGCATACTGTGGGCCCAAATAACTATATTATTTACAAACCGAACCACTACATTTAAACCACTCGCGTCTCAATTTTAACAACATGAATGGCATACAAACATCTGTGATATTACAACTTTTTATATGTGATATAGTATTCTCCAGCTTCGAAGCAGTTAGAAAGACTGACGTGTTGCTTTTAGGTTTCGTGAGTGTAGACATTTTCTTTACAAGAGCCGTGGGAGTTGTGGAGGGTAGGTGGGACGGAGGACGAACGCACTACAGCGGCCGGTGACAGCGGGAACCATAGAGAAATTTGCTGCTCGACTTTGCTGCCAAGAGTTGGATGACAAAATTAAAATCACTCTAAAAGAGTCAAAGGAAAATTTTGACGTAAACCTCGTTGTCCCCTAGCCTTTAGGTAAACAGTTAGTTTTTAACAGGAAATCCACAAAAACAGTTACGTCTGACAGAAATAGCTCTAAATCCAGCTTCCTGTAGTCAAGCTAAGACCCGAATGATGTTGGGGTCTCTACGGCAACAGGACCCAAGGCACTCTGAGCGAACTCCACAGTTTCTGGAGTGCGTTTTAATCCACAAATGTAAGAAGATGCTTGAGATATGCAATAATAAAATTCCCTTTGTAAAAGTTACTTTAAAAGCTATCCGTAAAAAAAAAAAAAACTAGATGATTAAATTTTTTGTATAGTAATTCAATCTTGTGGATTCTACACACAGGTAAACTGGATCAAAATGCGACTGATTTCTTAGTTTAATAAAGTTCAAAACCCTATGCAGGTCTGAGGTCTACTAGCTTCAATCAAGCTGCTAAGAGTACAATGACAAAGACTGTTTTTGAATATGATACAAATAGGCTATCTAAAGTAAAACTACACTTTGAACATTTTTTTAAATAAATGTTCCCGTTTAACAGTTTTACTTTCAATACTTTTACCATTTAAACCTGATGGACACTAAATGTGCTTCTTTCAAGATATTACCATTGTGTAGTGCCCTGTAAGCTGATAAAAAGCAGTCATAGCAATTGGTCAACTTGTTGAATTTCTTTTTTTTTATGACCATTTGGATATTCACATTTCGCAAAATACCTTTAAAAATTGATTTTAAATTCTGTAGTTGCACAAACACTTTCTGCTATTTCCTTTGCCTGTCTAAAAATCAATGTATAAAAATATCTCGGCAAGCTAACAGCATGGCGACACGCAATTTAGCTCTAACAGCTACTAAAAGAAGAAAAGAAGCCAGGCTTTCAAAAAAAAAAACAATTTTTACAAGCTGAACACCGTCTACGATATTCTACATAGCTGAAAGTATTTCCTTCACAACTAGACAATAAATTGACATAAATCACTATTGCTAGTTTTTTTTTCTGTAAACTGTGCAGCAGCTTATGAAGGTCGTAACAAGGATTGCAAAAGATGAATTGTCATCTCTTATAACAGCGGTCTGCCATTGAAAGACACTAGATAACACTGGGTACATTAGATTGCTAAAGCTGTCAATGTTTGCAGACTTATTTAGCTAATGTTAGCCGCAGAAGTCTTCAAAAAGCTTGTTAGCTAAAAATAGGCTGTTGATGTTTGGGTATTTTTATGTCACCTTCCTGTAAACTGGAACGTGCTTTAAGTTCCCATTATCTAAGAGGCACTGTGATCAGACCATCAGTCTCTAGTCTAGCTTGGATTCTAATGGAAAAAAAGAGTGGTTTCAACCTTGTCATCAAAATCTTGGCAAAAAGCATCCAGGAAATGTTGTCCTCTATGTCATTTCTGAATGATTTGAATTGATCTCGTTCCTCTGCTTGCATACATTCAGCTTTTTCTGTATTTTAAGACAGATTTTTCACTGATACTGACGCATAGCAGTCAAGATAGAAGCACAATGCAGATTTCAACAGGCACTGATGAGACACCAGTGGGTGCAGATTATCCGTCGGATGCACTTCAGTGGAAAAGCTTTAGGACACTGTAAGAACCGGGAGCGCTCTGACACCGATCTGGCACGGTACAAGCATCTGGTGGTTTGCAATTTCCAGCATCGGTTCTGTCTGCCCTTAATGGCTGAACAACAGTGAAACAGTAGAAGCAGTAGACAAACTGTCAAATTATAAAGAACAAAATGTTATTTCTCATAAAAAAGAAGGCCCACCCCCAAAAAGGAAATAAAAAGATAACTTCTTTTTGTGATACAGCCATTGTTAAATTCAAGACACTGGATTTAGAGTAGCAGCAGCACTAGCTACAGACAACTTAACAGTACACTTAAGTGTGTCAGATAGTTAACAACGACCAAAAGGAAAATCACAAGCATTTTGCAGAGAGGCTGCTCTATGTTCCACATGTTCTCTGGCAGTGTCTGCTGGATAACTTGCCTCCTCACTCCCTTGGGAAGATCCCACATTTTTGTACGTCCCCATAACGGCAGCCCTGTTTCAGGCCTTCCAGGCACAGCATTCTTCATCTCAGAGCAGTCAACAGGTAAGCACATTTCTCCCTAACCCATACTAGAAGCTGTAAACAAATTTCCCTCATAGCTTGGATGCATTTTTTTGTCTTCTTTGAAGAAGTCTACTTCTTTCTGTCTTTCAAGTCTGTTCCTTTGTTTTCTTTTTCTCTATTTTCTTTTTCATATTTGTCCTTGTCTGACTTGGTCACACTGTTGTAGGAGGGTGGGGAAGCCGTAGAAGGCGTCATGTCAGTTTTATCAGATGTGGAATTCTCGTTGAACTTGCTTATGACCATCACATCTTTGTCTGGATCTCGAATACCATCCTTCAGCTTCTCCTTGTACATGGCAGAGGCCTTTTTCATGGCCTGGCGGATCAGGTAGCGGCGGAAGGCTCTCTGGATTATAATGGCCGACATTTCCTCTTGCTTTCGACGCAGTGTGGTAGTGATGGGCTCGTAAGACACCTTCGATGGGTTGGAAGCCATAAAGCGCTCTTCCATCTGCCCTCGTAACACGTCCATCTCGCCCCCTTCACCCAACACTCTCTTGGTGAAAGCAAAGAGGATGTCGAGACAGTGGATCCGTTCACCACTTACCATTGGCAGATCCATCGAAACCAGCTGAATCATGTTGGGCTTGGGTATCCGCAGTGGTGGGTCTAGAGCGTCGGCAAAGTCAGAGAGCTTACAGTACTCCACAAACTGTGTGGCGTCCGGATCAAAGCGTTCCCACACCTCGTAAAACATTTCAAAATCATCCTCGCTTAGAGGCTCAGCGCTCTCCTCTGTGGCCACACTAAAGTTCTCCAGGATAACAGCAATGTACATGTTGACCACTATGAGAAAGCAAATGATGATGTAGCTGACAAAGAAGAATATGCCGACTGATGGGTTGCCACAGTTGCCTTTGTAGTTGTTGCCTGGGTGCTCCAGTTGGCTGTCACAATCAGGCTCCCTTTTGTTCAATATTGGGGCTAGAAGGCCATCCCACCCAGCAGAGGTGGTGATCTGAAACAAGCAGATCATACTGTTCCCGAAGGTCTCGAAGTTGAACAAGTCGTCGATTCCAGACTCCTTCTTCACATACGCAAAGTTGGACATCCCAAAAATGGCATAGATGAACATGACCAGGAAAAGGAGAAGGCCTATGTTAAACAGGGCAGGGAGGGACATCATCAAGGCAAAGAGAAGCGTCCGGATGCCCTTGGCGCCTTTAATAAGTCGGAGGATCCGACCTATCCGTGCCAGTCGGATCACTCGGAAGAGGGTTGGGGACACAAAGTACTTCTCGATGACTTCAGACAAAAACATGCCTGAAAAATACCAAAGATGCCACATTTAGTCATCAGTTTAGCAAACCATTTCAAGACTAAAGGAATTTAGACGACCCCCTTACCTACAATGGAAAGAATCACCACTACAAAATCAAAGATGTTCCAGCCAATAGTGAAATAGTAGTGGCGCAGAGAGATTATCTTGAGAACACATTCCCCAGTAAAGAGCACAATGAAAACCAGGTTGATCCTGTAGAGGATGTTGTCCATCTCCTTTGTCTGGTCATCCGTTTCAACCATCATAGTCACCATATTAAGGCAGATAAGGATCATAATCACAATGTCAAAGGCCTGTTTTGTGATGCAGTCAAACACACAGCCTTGGAATGCATTCTGAAAGCGGGACAAAGAACAGAAAAATGTTAGCTTGCGCTACACCTCAGTAACTAATCAGTTTGACATGGGGCAGGGCATAGACTTACTACTGGACGAGGAATAGGTTTTTGTGGTTTCTTGGAACCCAGCTTCTTCATAGCGTTGTAATATTTCTTCTGTTCTTCTGTCATAAAGATGTCCTGACCTCCTAAGTAAAGGATATACAAAAAAATCTGGTTACAACCAATTTAATTTATTTCGTACAACACAAAATAAATAATACTGTAGTATTTGTTGTTGTTGTTTATGATAAAGCTAAGTCAAAGGAGTAACTGAATTGCATAAGACGCTTATCTCCCCTGAAGGACTTGTATACCATTTAGCAGTGGATGCAGTTTACTCTCTATAAAAGGTTTGGTTGTGAGCCCTGTTTTGGGGAGGCCAACTTTGTGAACATTAAGGATAGTTGTAACAAGTCAAGAGACTGCTAAAAAAAATAATAAACAATGATTCTTTGTGTGTTTTTGACAAACTGTTTAAGCTTTATTTACATGGGGCGGCCATTTTGCAGTGGCAGAATGATCGACCTCCGAGCCGTTGAGTGTAAAGCCCTATGGTCCTTCTAAGAAGGTAGTAAAGTGCTATTAAAGTATATGCAATTTACCATTTAGATTGTAATAGTAGTTTTAGTTTCAGGGTTGATCTACATTAACTTTAGACTAAAGGCAAAAGAAAACAAAAGGGGAAAAAAAGGAATTTGTAGCATCAGAAGAATTCCACCTTGGTTTAGCTTGAAACACCTTAATGCCGTTGGGTTATGAAATGTTAAGTCCTAGTACATTTACTAATGACTTAGCAATTCACATTTGAGCTGTGGATCACATAAATCCCCCCCAAAGAACAATTAATCAATCCTTTGAACATTATTTAATGTTTTTCTTATACACAAATACCTGGCATGAATTCTTACTGCTACACAGTAATACACATACTTGGGCATTTCCTGTATGTGTCCGTGTATTTAAAACCACTGTGGTCACTAAGTTGCCTCTAATTGCCCTCTCAGTTTCATAGAGAAGGCGCCAGTCACAGCCTCAGAGCTGCTCAGTGAGCATATAATGTGGATCTGGAAGAAGTGCTGGTGTCAACACTGACCTACCATCTGTGTGCTGCTCTGGCTGCAGGGCAGCAGCTCAGTCACTGATACAGTTTCTCAGTCAACTCAAACCAGTTAACTGAGAAACTGTATCGGTTCGCTGTAATAGTGGGGGGAGGGAAACTGGTTTGAACCTCCCACTCCCTTCCACGTCGCTCTTTATGTCTCCCTCCCCCATCTTCTGGGCGTTCCCAGTTGTTTGCTCTTGGCTGAGTGGAGGGAGTGTTCCCAGACGACATCTGCTGCGACGCTGGTGCATGTGTGAGGCAGGCGGGGTGTTTTCTGTGACTCATGCTCCCACAGCAATCCTGGGCAGCAACAGGCCCTCACTAAGCAGCAGCTGATCATTACTCTGTAGATCATCTGTTTTAACCGTGGGCACTTTTTTTTTTGTTCGCTTGGCTCAACGTGACAAAATCTTAGCTAAGTTAGGAGGTGAGCAAAAACAGCTGTAATAAGAAATCCCCTGTTTAATACTTGACTATAGAAAACTCTGGTTTATGTAGCAGTTTGTCATCAATTCAGTCCAACCCAAATCATCATCCCTCTACCTACATGCTTTAAAGTGGATGAAAAAAGAATCTTCTCTTTAAATGCTGTTTAGTAGAGGTGTAATGATTAAATGAATCCATGAATCAATTTTTTACTCCAATGATTACAACCAGATCGACATGCCTGAGGCAAGTCCACATATACCATTTTGAAATTGTTTCAAAATGAGAGAATTCAATTATAATCGATGATGGTTTATACCATTTTGGTTGACGCACGGTAGGTTTATTTTAGTATATTCTACCCAGCACCCATATTTTAATTTTAAGACACAACCAAACATTAAAGAGCAGTGTTGACGTTTTTGATGTAGCTTTAATATTTTTGACTCATAAGTTCCTCATGTCACCAAAGACTCTGGCCAAGGATGCACAAATATTCCATAATCGCACAACTTTGTTTAATTTCTTTTTTTTAACAGATATCTATAATAGAGATAAAAGCTACCATAGCAATAAAATCTATCTATCTATCTATCTATCTATCTATCTATCTATCTATCTATC
>BSAI01000123.1:4434263-4593908 GCA_036245035.1 Adrianichthys oophorus | reverse complement strand
TCTATCTATCTATCTATCTATCTATCTATCTATCTATCTATCTATCTGAATGAGAAAAATAGTCATAATTTTACTTAATTAAGTTGGAAAAGCATGGGAAAAATGTTTAAATTTGAGTAGAGTAAACTCATAAAATTATGAGTAAATTAATCAATAATTTGCTACAATAAAATTAATATTTTAAAAATGATGATTTCATAATTCACAAGAATAAAGTCATATATTTATTAGGCAAAATCTACTTTAATAAGAAAAATATAAACAAAACAACAAAATATTTTTCTCATACATCTACGGGCTTGTTCTTGAAAAATAATAAATGTTTCTTCATAAATTTTTGACTTTATTCTCATAAAATGTTTCAAATTTTAATACTCTGTTGTTGATGACAGACGCAACAAACAACATCAAACATTTTTTGGGTGGAATTGTATACATATGCTTCCTCCAAATCCCTTTTAAACAAAGCTTGAAATAAACCAATTCTAGTTGGTTTGCGTCCCCCTCTTCTAGGCGAGGAAGATGGGGTAGGGCTTATGAGAAGTCATTCCCAAATTCCACATTAGTTTGACATATTATCTGGACTTTTTTACCTCAAAGGTAATACATGAGCAAAAGTACAAATAAAAGAAACTTATCTTCTTTTTTTGCTGGTTGAAGTTGTCGATGATGACACCAATGAAGAGGTTGAGGGTGAAGAAAGAGCCAAAGATGATGAAGATGACAAAGTAGAGGTACATGTACAGGTTCACCTCATACTGAGGCTGGTCTTCCAACTGGAGGCAAAGAAGAATGAGCAAAACACATCAGTTTACACTACTTACTATCTAAAGGTAGCAGACATTTAAATCTTAAATCATGACTTCATATTTCTTTAGCTTTTTTTTGTTTATCTCTCAATTCAGCTTTCCAGCATTTTAAACAGTAAAAAAGTGTTATATATCCAATGGAAATATAAATGGGATTGAATGGTTAGTAAATCTTCAAAGTGCTAACAAAAACAATGTTATCCTACTCTGGAGAAGTGACTTACATCTCTGGAGTCAACAGCTGCATACATGATGTCCATCCACCCCTTAAATGTTGCCTGAAAGCAAAAAAAAAAAGATTTGATATTTAAGCCATATTCCAAAGAGCGTTCTTCCTCTTTTCTTTACTAACAGACAACAAATAAAAAGTGTTTGTGGAAAAGCAACAAACTACCTGGCCATGATTGCAACTACGTTCAATCAACAATCTTTTAGTAGGTTTAAACAGGGCTGATCTTTTTGTTTTCGTGTGTTTCTTTCCACAACAACAGATAAAGGTTAAACATGGAGCAGAAAATGACGCAGCCTCCCACTTTCCAGCACTCATGTCCCTCCACCTCCACTGGAAGGGATCCTGACCACATGGCCAAACAAATGCAATTGTCGAGGTCCTGCAAAATAATGAGCTAGCTCTGTATCTAGCCAACAACCACTCTTCGGTGGAAACCGGGGGAATAATCAGATACATTAGAGCGCATGTGACAAATTCTATCAACTTGTAGTGCAAAAATATTCTTTCCACCTAAGATCCACTCCAAAACTATTAAGCCACAATAAAAAAAATAAAATAGCAGAAAGGACTTATGGTTTTTCTGGCAGGCTAGCAAAAAAACTCAAAATGCTAAAGAGATACAAATACAACAACTTTTACTGATTTATTCTGCTATAATTTCATTAAATATAGTTTTTTTATTTTAGAATATTTTTATTATTATTATTTTCTGTTTTTTTTTTTTTTGTTTAGTTTTCTGGGAATCGCATTTATTTTGGTGTTCCGCTTGGGATTTTCTTTGACCCTTTAACAGCAGAGCTGTCACCGGTGACGGCAACAAAAAAAAAACGCAGTTCCCTTTAGATTACCAAAACTTTTTATCTGTTCCCGCAATTAACATAATTTCAGCAGATTCTGATGCAAATAAAAGCAGTTTTTTGCCATTACTTTGCTAACAGTACTTTGCTGACATTGCTTTACCAAAATAAAATGTTGCATATCAGCACAAAGCTATTTTTTTTGTACCAGAATCTGTCGGAATCACTTGAGTTGCGTAAATGGATAAAGAGTTATGGTAATTCAAAGAACGTCAACACTGCAGCTAAAGTTCAGATGTCAAAAGGTTAATCTCTACCCCTTTAGCTCCAACACACTGGGCACGTGATGCGCATTGCAAAACGGGCATTCTTGAACGCGCTTTTAGCATATGGCGTTCACACTGGACTGTTGCTACCCGATACTAGCGCAATCTAGCGCATGGAAGCGGTGCAAATCTCATGAATCTTGTTTCAAGCTTTTTCTTTCACAGCTCTATTCCATTATATGCAAGAGTTGGTGTCACGTAGTTCCGACCGGGCACAAACTGCAGTTATTATATTTCTAATTGATGATCACTTTTCTAATCGTTGGCACTTCTGTGAATTGAAAAGGACGCTACCCATACGTCAATACCGGATCAAAGTCCCTGATTGGTCAAAGTTCTACTGGTTCAATGACTGCCCATTTTGCACATGGAGCCTGAAAAAGGACTTTAAACTTGTGTAGCGACATGTGAACATGAGAGTTTTGAACATGGAAGCCTTCCAAGAACTTTTCATTGGACGTGGTTGCTTGAATGCACGTTTCCAAGCCTGACTTGGTTTTAGCCAGTTGCTTGTTTTCTTTGTCTTTTGATTGAGTTGTTAGCCAGAAGTTAGCATCCTCCTGTCAGAGTTCCATTTTATTTTGATTTGATAACAATACTCTAAAGCCTGGGAGTTAAAATCCTATTCATGGTGTGACGTGTCAGTTAAACTCACCACTTGCAGCAAAGCGAGATAACCGGCTCCCACATTGTCGAAGTTGATTTTAACGTTTTTCCAACGAGCGCTATCGTTGACCAGCAGCAGGCACTCTGTCTTGTTGTTGACGATGTCGATAGGGAACATTTCATCTGTGGTGGTGTTGATGCAGTGGTAGTATTTTCCGGCAAACAAATTGACACCCATGATGCTGAAGATGAGCCAGAAAATGAGGCAGACCAAGAGCACGTTCATGATGGAGGGGATGGCTCCCAGAAGGGCGTTCACCACCACCTGGACAGGTTCAACAAGGAGGAATTCAGTGTGCATGTCAGCATCTTTAATACCATACAACCATTACTTAACTTTAAAACGTTACATATATTTTTAAATGTATTTGTTTTATTTCTTCGCCCATGCCTTAATCAAGAATTATAAGAGGCCTTCACGACATACATGTCTACAGAGATCATTTAACATGACAGTTGGAAAGAAGGTGGATAGGTGAATAGGTTCAGATTTGATAGGTAAAAAAAGCAAAACAGAAAAAAACCTTAGAGAGGCGGGATGAAGTCACAATATTTTGTTTGACTGTAAATGAAAAAAGACACATAAAAGAAAAAAATTACAGGTCAAAGGCACCACACAAGCAACATCAGAAAACAAAGCTTGAGAACAGCTATAAACAGTAATGCATTGGCACAATATGAAGAAAGTCATGCAGAGAGAAAAGCAGAGCTGAACTACAAGATAGCATTACAGAAAGTCAACAAGCGGACCTGCGTCGGATTCATTTCAAATAATTTTGACAATAAAGCAATTCAACACTGACTCCATGATGTTACAAACTGAAGTATGGTTTTTAACACGTAAGCAGAATAGGGAAGTACAGAAATGTTTCTTTTTCTTATATTTTTCATTTCACTGTGAGTTTTTCTACACACAGTCACGCATTCCTTGCTCAGTGCAGAGGATTACCTTTTAGATATAATATATTGGTCAATCTATAGGCTAGTGATAAAATATATTTACTGTATAAATACTTGTTGGAATGATATGGACAGAATGAGAGAATGCTAATCATAAAAAACGTTAACTGTTTTCTATGTTTCTTGCTTGTTGTGTGGGAGATACTACACCTGTTTTGAATTAAATTGAAATGTTCCTTATGCTACATTCACAGTGAATATGAGTCGCACGTCAAATTAGCGTCTGCCATATGTTTACCGCGCGTTAAATTTACTCCTACAAGCCGGTGCAAAAGTGTGTTCATAAACTTGACACACCTGTTCGCTTTCCAAGTTGCACATGTTAGCATTAGCTTCTCTTTACACTGATAGCTTTAGCTTCACTGGAGGTGTGTTAGCTTTTCTGGATAATTTTAGTTTAGCTAGAAGACAACAAATGTTCTAGCTGAACAGCTCAATTGGTTAAGCGCAGGACTGGCACACAAGAAAACAAGAATAAATTCCCATGGGGTGCAATGTGGGTCTTTAGGGAAGACCCTTCATGCTACTGCCAATGTAGCCACAAGGGGTCCCTGGTTTGAGTGTCCCTGTGCCAATCCCCAGCCTGGAATAAAATACAGGGTTGTGTCAGGAGGGGCATCTGACATGAAAGTCTCTGCCAAACTGAATGTTTGGGTCAGTGAAAGCTAGCTGCTTAGCTTTAGCCTGAACCTAACTTATGCTTAGGGATAAGACAAAAGCCTTTAAAGTCCAACTCAGATCATTTTTTGAGCCAGTTTAAAGCGTTCAGTGGTCTTTTAATTATTATGATGCCGTTTTTAGGCAAAATCTGTTTAACCCCGCCGTTGTGGAGCGAAGCAAGTAGTTTGTGACCCACTGAGCACATTATCTACGTCACAAATACAATATTTTATCAATCTACTCTTTTTTTGTCTAATTCCAACGATTTAAAAAAAAATACTCAGAAATGCAATTTGAGATTCATTTTTTTAAAGTTTCAACAGAAAATGCCACAACATTTTAACAACACCAAAAAAACGTGATTTTCATTAAACAAAAAAAAAATAGATACATTTTTCTTGATATTATTTAGCTTCACTGAATATTTACTGTTAGTAAACAGAACATTTCCTCCTTTTTTTGTTAGTTACACAGACTTTAACAGAAGGTGACAGTCCTGATGTTCTTACCCTCATGCCCTCAAATCGAGACAGGGCCCTAAGGGGCCGGAGAGCTCGCAGTGTACGCAGAGATTTGATGGCGCTAAGCTCAGAGTAACCCAGAGCATTCGCCACAAGGCTGACCAAGGACACCTGAAAGATATCAGACGCAAAGTGAAAACAAAAACACATGTATTTGGTATTTGCTACACTGTTCAACCAAAAGTTAACGAGTTAGCAAAAAACGTAAATGTGCTATTTGTTGTTCTATCAATTTTCAACCAGAAATATGGATGATACTGTTTTTCTTTGAACACTTACATCTACAATGAGGAAGTCCAGCCAGCACCAAGCATTGGTAAAGTACTTAACAAAACCATATGCCACCCACTTCAACAGCATTTCCAATATGAAGACATATGTGAAGACTTTGTCTGCATACTCCAGCACTGTTTTTATGGTTCGCCTTTGCTCAATATAGACATCCTCAAATGCCTGCACATAAAAAAATTCAAAAACAAATCAAACTGAAAATTCAACATTTTATTTGAAAACTGTTTTAAAGCACACAGTAAGGTCAAGAACCCACTTACCAGAGCTCCACTACTGAGCAGAATCATGAAGATGATGAAGGATTCAAACCAGTTGTGCTCCACTATGATAAAGCAGGTTTTCCGGAGTGTCCACCAGCTCTTAAAATTGTTTCCTTCCTCATCAATCTGGCAGCACTGGAATCTGCTCACGCAGCCTGCGTACACGAGCAAAACAGGAATGAGCAACACTCCCCGTTGACAAACTTCTCTCATGTCTTTTTTTTTGGACGACTGAGATGTGAAGATACAAAGCTCTGAGACCAATTTCTCGTTTCTTTATCTGACATTTTAGCAGCCGCCCATCATTCTTTGTTTAAAAAAAAAAAACTCTTTGGCACGTTAAAAGAATTGTGAAAGTCACACCTACTTCATTTCAGTCAGCTTGTATATTCAACAGTGGGAAATTCAGCACCTACAGAATCAGTTTGAATGTTCAGCTACACTTTGTGGCAGCACAATTTGAAAAATATTCAGAATTCACGGCATGTTTGGCAATGCTGCCAGGAGAAAACAGCCACCGTATTCAAAACAACACATAAAAAAGAGAACACAAAACCCTCCAAAACAGCAATTTCACAACAGAAAATGCCACATTACACAAACAACTTTTACTAAAAAAAAAACAACCAAGTGCTGCATGGCCGGTGTAACGATTAATCAGCTTCGTCGATTAATCAATTTAGATTTCTACAATCCAACTCTGCCTGAGGAAAGTTGTTAATGGCATTGATCTATACCATTCTAAAATAGTTTCAAAATTAAATCAATCAATTATATCGATATTGGTGAAATCCCATTTGTATTGAGGTACGTTATTTTACTATAAGGTTAAAAACGACTTAGTGCATCACAGCGGAAAACAGTGAATTTAGCAAAGACATGTAACCATTCAGTGTGGTAGAATGTTCTAATAATGGATATCCATCCATCCATTTTTCGTAACCCATTTTCTTCCTTTCGGGGTCACGGGGCTGCTGGAGCCTAACCTGGCCACTCATGGGCGAAGGCAGGGGACACCCTGTACAGATTGCCAGTCTGTCGCAGGGCCTAATGATGTTCAATTTGTATTGTTTTGATGTGGAAAAACATCAGTGGGATGAACTTTATTAAACTAACACATGAATGGATTTGACAGTCTTATAAGAAATACAAATAACACAAAGAATCTGGAAAATATCACCTGCACTGTTCAGTACTCAGGTATTTATCTCTGAGTCACACTGGTTGAAGTTCTAGCTAAAGATGTCCTGGATCCATGTTAAGTCAGTGAATCAGATCGCTTATAAATCTAATCTTTGTTAAAATAATGTTGCATAGACGTCACACAGACTAGGTCTAAAATGTGTCCAGCATGTAATAAAAGCGTTGTGTTTTTTAACGTGGGTTTTCAACAGTGTTGCCAACTCCTCAGTAAGAAAAGTATCTATTGGCTAACTTGGAAGTCTCTAGATGTTCTCATCATCTAATTTGCATATTATTTACATAGAGTCTTTTGAGGAAAAAAGAGACAAAAAGTAAGTAAAAACCTCTAATAAATATTTAGTACAACAGAAAAAATATCTGGAATTTCAGAGAAAAACAAACACTATCTTCCTCGTCACTCCCTAACAATCTATCTCCGTTGCGCACCATGGCTTTGAAAGATTCAAGTCCCCGTGATATGGAGATGTAGCTGGCCGCAATGGCCAACAAAAAACAAGTGAGTGTCAAAGCGTAGTTTAGAACTGTCAGACGCAGGATGTGCGTGCACTTTGATGTGGGCGGAGCCACACAGCACCACCGTCTCCTGTTAGTCGAGAACAGAGATAGCTGATCGATATGTGCGTTCAAATTTTAAAAAGTCTCCAGTGATACTAGAACACGTTGCCAGATTTGACGCTAATCGCTTTAAAGAAAGGAAGCTGTCCAGGGGATTCGGAAAGCTGTAAAATGTAGCAAGAAACAACATCTGGGAACATCTCACTGTAGTTCAAGTCTTAAAAACACCCCTACCTTCATTTTTCAGTCCTTTTTATAACATCCTATCACCCTTACCTTCTGTAAAGCAGGCCTCTGGGTCCAACGACTCCTCTGGCTCTAGCTCCACCGAATCAACCCCATCTCCTGGGGGTCGAATATCAACTGTGCTCCCCTCTGAGGAACTCAGAGGCTGGGGATCCACATCAAGCTTCTGCATTGGCAAAAAGGAAGACGGAAAAAAACACAGTTACGCGGCAATCCGTGATGGAACAGTGACTTGATGGAGCCAACCTTCTGAGCTGGTTATCACTGTAAGTCCCCATTCTCATGTATGCCACAACTGCAACCCTTACAGTGGGGATTTGGCAGAAAAATAGCTCACAGAGTTGGCCTCTTTAAGTCATGACTGGGTCATCATCACATGCAGCATCGATCAAATGTACCTACAGGCTTTGCTATTAGGTTTAACTGATGGCTCCAATCAAATTTTCGGAGGTTGGTTGAAATGCACTGTGGGTATATTTGATGTGACCTCAGTTTGAGGAAGAGTGCATGCAGTATTCCAGTGCATCAATTCAAGCCTGAAATAGTATCAAGCAGAACGTGTGCTTTGGTATTTTCATGTTCACTGAGAAGCAAGTTCAAATTGTGTCTCATTTAATCTGTTTCCAAAAATAATGGTCTCTTTATACCCATCAGCTCTTTCCCAACCCTCAAAACAACAAATCCACCCCAGTGCCCTTTTTCTCAGTGAAATGAAAACACATCATTTCCATTCCTTGAAAGCAGTGTACAAGCTCCTTCTGTTTGCGTTGAGGTAGATTGATAACCACATTAGCTTACCAGCAAAAACCAGTACTGCGCACTGTTTATAAGACAGCATGTGGTCTGGCATTGTTTTGAACCCACCTGAATTCCTACCTGAATTTATACCCACACATACCCAAAAAACATACAGTTCTAAATAGAGGACTTTTTAAAAAAAATAAAAATAAATAAAGGGACAAGGGTTGCTATTGTTGTTTAGTTAATTGTTGTTTGTGTTGAATTTTTAACTCCAACACTTCTAAAAGCCTAACATTTCCTTTTAAATAGGTATTATAATCATCTGCATATTGTGAGATCTTTTGGTAAAGTTTGCTTGATATTTGGATTTTTTTTTAGAAGGGGGCAGGCAAACAGGGTATCTGATCCATCCGTCTGGTATGTGAAGCATCATCGGAACATGTCATCCTAGACAGTGCAGCAGCCCTGATTGCCGTGGGACCCAGCTAATACGGCATGGGAATGATGGAAGCATGCTGCTCACAAGTGCATCGTCTTATCGAAGATTATTATCCTTCGATTCTTAGTCTTGGTCACCATAGGCAGTAATATTTGACTTTTTCTGGGACTGGGAATACATGAGGCTTGAATCTTACTTAGCCGAACATGTTGGTTTTCACACGGCGACACGATAGATTTTATTGACAACTTCAGTCTTATTTAAACTGTAGGCAAAAGTTGCAGTGTAACAAAAGTGGATAACACAAGAATGAAAGAAAAGAAAGCCAGTTTTGACTATTACAGACGATATATTTGTTGTGCTTCAATTGAAAAGTTAAAACAATTGTACATGATTTTCGCTATGCTTGTTTAGCATGATCTACTATGTGTTATCTGTTTTGTAACCCTGCAAAAATTAACATTTATCCATTCATGCGTTAAAGTAATCACCTTGGAAAAAATGCAAAATAATCTTTCATCATTCCACCAGTAATACAAAAAGTATGTACGAGTTTTCATGTGCATGGGCTATGAACAAGACAAATGAATTTTGGCAAACTGTAGCAAAATTCATTCCTCCATTCCTTATTTTGCTCTCTGTATTTTCCTTCACCTTCTCCTTTCTATATTTTTTACTCTCAAGCTTTGGGGAATGTTTGATGCCAATCAAAACCAAGTCAAAAACCAAGCAATCAATTCAAAAGCAAAGACCATGTTGGATGAGTTTGTCTTTCGATGGGGAAAAAAAAAAAAAACGGTGGTGTCGGTCATTCCTAATGGTTTGTTTCGGCAATACAGCCTGATGATTGGGGGTAAATTATGAAAGGGGGAAAAAAAGGGACAACTATTGGGTTACAACATTGGAGTGTGCTTCTGCAGTAGGGTAAAGGGAATGATATGAAGCAAAGAGGGTGACAGACCAGGCAAAAAACAAAAAAAAAATGGGCAATCCGTTGGAGGTATGAGGAAAAATATGTTGTTTATCTGTAAATGGCAAAGGCAGTCCTCATGTTTAGTGCTATGGTACAATAAAGTGATCTTACAATTATCTTCTCACTGAAAACCTTGAGAGCGCCTGTGAAACAGCTGCAATACAAATGGGTGGGTTAAACAAAGTAAGTCACACACTACAAAGGCAACCTGATCTAACGTACTTCACTATCAGGGAGACAAGTTAGCCTCACAGAACAACTGTTCGAATGTTATTAGGAAAAAAAACTTAAAAAATGGCAAACAAACAGCACACAATAAACATTTATTTGTCCCAACGGTTTAGGACATCAAACTACATGACAAAAAACCTATTTCACCAACCCCTGACTTATAAGAGTATAGATCAGCAGTGACGCGAGAGGAGCAGCACATGATCCATTTTTAGAGCATGTGGTGTTAGGGCCAGAAATAGTCTCCTGGGTTGTTTTGAATCAGAGGGAATTGGCACCACACCCATGATGGCAGGTTGATGTCACCGTGGAAGCTATTCTCAATGCTCTGTCAGACTGACAACACCAAACAGCACACCAAGCATTTGCTCTGGTAGCATACAGTAATATATGCAAATAAGGTGTTGACATTGTTTTTATTTAAAAACCTACTCCAATGAAAATCATGTTTTTGGTATTTTTAGCATGTTCTTGTGGCATTTTTATCATGATGGAGGACATATATTAAGAAAATTAAGCTCATAATTCGTTTATTCCTAAAAAAATTAGTTTGGGTTCTGGCTCAAAACTGTACAACTGGGTAGCTCAAATATTGCTCGCCATTTTTGTTCCACAGGTAATGTTGGGTTGGGGTATGAGGGGCTGTAAGCTAGTGGGGAAGTTTGTAAACAAAAGGATGATGGGAAGTCAGGGCAGGCTTACTTCACGCTAATGGCCCCACCCACAATTCAGAGGTGAATTTGTGATGAACTACAGCCGTTCTGCAGAAACTATGTCCAAGAATACGACACACTTTTTTGGGGGGGGCTAAAGACTGCATAATCAAAATTGATAGACCCCTGGGAATGCTTTCAGTGGGGCTTTAAAGGGGACTTATTAAATAATAAACTATTTGTCAGTTTTTAGACAAGTATTTAGGTGTGAGGTGTCTCTTCATTCTAACTAAAAGCAAAAGTATGACATCTTCGAGTGTACTGAGTTGTTTTTATTTTGGCATTTCATTCTTTAGTCGTAGTTGTCATTTAATGTAAAAGCTAATGCTAGCATGTGGAGTTCATTGTTTTTTATTGTTTTTTATTTTATGTGCCTTAGCTTAGAATGTCTAAGGACAATATCCCTTTACCTTAGCTTTTAAAACATTGCTAAAAGTTAGTCATATTCACTAGCTAGTAAAGAACTTTAGCATAGCAACCCATTAGGATGCTTTATATCACAGTGCTGGCCACTATACAGTTTATGGTGATCTTGATTGGGTCAAAAACGAACGTGTATGAGTTCGTGACACAAAATATTTTTAAAACAAAAAACTGAGCTAAATATACCAATTTTATTTTTAAGTTGTAAATGAAACTGAAAATATGCCAAGTTCCTTAAATTATCATGAATTCTATTTTTATTGTGAAGGGGGCATAAACAACTACTGTTACAAAGCTAATGTCAAGAAATCTGCTATACGCTTATCTAAAATAAGAGATATTTCTGATGAGTCAACTAGGTGTACATGATCTAGCAGACTCAACAATATATGAAAACACAGAATATAAACCTGTTGGAGACGACAAGAGCAGATCTGAGTCATGGTGCATCATGGCTGTTTTTTTTTTTCTCCTGCCAACAGCTTTAGAACAGAAAAAAAAAAAAAAAAACAAGAAGATTCCTTCAAAAGCACAGCGTGATTCATGTACAAATGACTCAGCAGGTAGGTTATTTTCAAACTGATCGACTATCTGAAAAAGCCGATGTTTTTAAGCCTCGTTACATAAACACTGACTTGAGTTGGGTGTTTATCAAAAATGCATATGAAGGAGGCTGACCAAGAATTTATAAACCATGTCTTAAAAATGTCTACAACTTAAGAGATGTGAATCACAGAGTCATTCGTCTTACCTCTTTGCTGCCCTCCACATCAGATGAATCGCTGCTGAAATCCTCAGTATTTAAGTTCTCAAAGTCTGATTCGCCCACCGCAATCGGCACAGTGACCGTGAGACTTGGGTTGTGAATGAAGGACATGTAGTCACATTCCTCCACTGGGTACTTCCCAGTGGTGTCCCCACCAACACTAACCACCAGGCTTCCTCCTGGCCTCCCGTTCCCTTCCATCATGTACACTCCAGTCCCATCTTTGGTGATCTCCAGTGAGGTGTGGTTAGAAATGCAGTTGCCTTTGCCGTTGCTATGCAGCTCATCCAGAGGTTTGCTCTCCTCGACCAAGACAGAGCCTTTACCGCCGCCACAAAAGCACAGGCCCCCCAGTAACTGTTGAACCTTTTTTTTGACAAACGCAATGCCCCTCTGAATCCGGCCCACAGCAATCTGCAGGTTGTTCATTTCGCTGTCCTCGTCTGTTGCGGCCAGGTTATCAGCACTGAATGAGCTCAGGAGGAGAGCCAAGAACAGGTTCAGAACCTGAGAGGACAACACATTAAACAGGAAAACTTCAAAATCTTTGGATTTTTGTTAAAGCTTTATGATAAGTTCAATTCTATATAAGCAAAAACATCCCAAGTAGTTATCCTCTCAATAGTACATTTTTTAGACCAGAACCCATTATATTTAGAGCTAGTCAAGTTGTGGCGTGTTTACCCCGATAAATACACGGAACAATTCTTTTGTTTATATCCATATTTTGGCAGCTGCAAAACCATTCACATCTTTTCAAACAAAGAAAACTGTATTTGGCACATCACTAAAAAAATAGATGATAACATGCTGCCAATTGATGAGACAAAAATGTGATGGCTGAACACACCAAAGTCAACCAGCAGACTTAAAATTCTGGTTGCCTGGAAAACATTCCAAAAAGCGCAAAGTCACTTTTTTTTTTTTTTTTTTTGGCAACATTTTGGGTTTTCTTGTTTTTGGACAAAGAAATCAAGCAATATACCCCTACTTAATGATATGATTATTGTGGATAGTCTTATGCATGAAGAAACAGGAATAATATCCTACCACAAGGTTACCAATGACCATGACCATCATGAAGACAATCAGACACATCGTCTGTCCTGCCACCTCCATACAGTCCCACATGGTCTCTATCCATTCTCCGCACAACACCCGGAACACAATGAGAAAGGAGTGGAAGAAGTCGTGCATGTGCCAGCGAGGCAGCTCGCAGTCTTGGGAAATTTTGCATTTGAACTCTTTGTAGCTCTTGCCGAACAGCTGCATCCCCACCACAGCAAAGATGAAGACGATTATAGCCAACACGAGAGTCAGGTTGCCCAGAGCGCCAACAGAGTTTCCAATGATCTTGATGAGCATGTTCAGGGTGGGCCATGACTTGGCCAACTTGAAAACCCTCAGCTGTTTGGAGAAAAGCAAAACAAGATCAAAGGGTCAATCAAGTACCATAACATTATCGATTGATTGATTTAGGATCAGGCTAACGTTGATGGTGATGGTGATCCAAAACAGGTGTTTTCTCATTACAGACTATTACTGTATGCATATCTTTTTATTGTCAGCTAAATGACAATCATCCTTGGCCTCACCATGAATGATGATGGAAGTGTTGACGACCGCCTTCCACTCTCAATGTATAGCAACAAGCAAAGAGTTTCGGCTCTTTGTGTCAGAGTGCTTTTCTTGGGGGTTGCCAAAAAGCATTCTTGCGAACCAAAAGATTGTGTGTCGAAAACAAAGTCATCCGTGTCCAAAAGCTCTCAAAAAGTTGAGAACGTTTGTATACGTTTGCTACATTCACACCGGCCTCAGCAACACGCTTTCATCGACCGTTTTCAAGGGAAAGTGTAGGTAAAGGCGCGTTGTATGTGCATTTCGGGCTTCCACATTCAATACTCTCATGTTCACGAGTCGCTACACAAGTTTTGAAGTTGGTTTTTGAACTGCGTACAAAACACAAGAGCATTGAACCCACGTTAAAAGTTAAACCAGTTGAACTTTGACCAATCAGGGACTTGGATTTGGTAGTGACATTTGGATGGCATCTGCATTCAGCGCATTCTTGAACGTGCAACACATCCTCAGTGTGAACGTAGCATAACTGTTACACTTTTAACAGTGACTTTAAAAGTAAACTGAGCAAATTAAAATAATTACATTGCAGCGGGAAATGGTCGGCTTCTTTTGGTTATGGAAATTGTGATACTGTTTTCTTTGGCAGTCTGTTTTACAAAAAAAAAAATAAGTTCAGACAATTAAATGTCAACCGGGCAAATAACTAGACCTCACCAATAATATTTATGTTGTTCACCTTCAATACCATGTTAAGCGTACTGAAAAAGCAACCATAGAAGAAGAAGCCACAGAAGTACTGGTATTTTGAATTTTCTTTGTTCAAGAGGAGACATATTTACCAGTCGAAAGGACCTGAGCACTGACAGGCCTTCTACATTTGCCAAGCCAAGCTCCATAAGACTGAGACTAACGATAATGCCATCGAAGATGTTCCAGCCCTGCTGGAAGTAGTAGTAAGGATCCAGAGCAATAATTTTGAGGCACATCTCTGCTGTGAAGATGCCAGTGAACACCTATAAAAGAGGGAGAGCAAAACTGTAGCCAAAAAAGCTGTAAGAGAGGTGTTTTAATGCTTTAGCAGGTCACTGTGAACACTTGCCAGGTTTCCGACTGACAGCACGTTGTCAAACTCATTAGTCATGGGATAATGCTCCATCGCCATGAAGAGGGTGTTGAGGACGATGCAAATTGTGATGGTAAGATCCACAAATGGGTCCATGACCACCATGCTGACCACCTCTTTGATCTTTAACCATACTGGACAGCAATCCCAGATTAGACATGTGTTAGCGAATCTATACCAGCAAGGCGGGCATTTCTGTCTCGACTCCTCCAGCTCTGAAAGAGAAAAATCCAGATGTTTCAACTCAGTCCTGCTTTTCTTTGTGAGTATTTTAAAATAGAAAGGGACGGCAAGGAAATGGACAAATCTTAGATGGATTCTGAGGTCAGACCTTCCATGGTGTTGGTGAGCATGCTAGCCACGCTCAAGGCTCGCTGTCGGGCTCCAGGTTCGTCTAAATAGTCCATAGACGGCTGATGAAAACCTGATCTTCGCTTTTTCAGCTCAGTATCTGTTGTTGTTCCCTAGAGAAAAAAATACAGCTAGATTACAGAGGCTATTTTCTAATATTTTTTTTAATCGAAAGCTCTAGGAAGCAATGGACTTGTTGAGAATAGAAATGATAAAAGAAAAATTTCTTTAACCTCTCGGAAAATAGCAAATCAAAGAATGATCATCTAAAAGGTTTGAGTATATTTACCTAAAGAAAAAAAAGAAAAATACAAAGTACAAAACAGGTCACCTCAGGCTGCAGAAGACCTACAGGAGAAGTTGTGACAGACGTTCCACCGACCAGCGACACCACGCCGTTACAGTCTACGGTGCAGTGCATCTTGCCGTTGGCAGGTAGCATGATCCGCGGTGCCCCAAGGCTGGTCTGGCTGACGACACTGCAGCGGCGTTCAGTGCGACGTGGCAAGAACAAGGAGCCCCGGCGACTGTCGTTTTCCTCGAATGTGCTGTGCTCGTCGTCCGCGAAGTCGTTCTCTGAGCCCATGTCGCGCGCTCTGCCGCGGAAGCTGAAGAGGCTGGCACGGCTGTTCCTCCGAGGTGAGAAGATGGAGCCACGGACACTTAGAAGGGACTGAAAAACAGAGGTAAAAATTAGAGGCTAGGAAAAGGCCACAAAATGTTGTGTCTGCAGATAGGTCATTTGTGTGTAAACTTTTAGAAAAGGATTCACATTTTTTGTGATGAAAAACTGAAGCAAAGAGGCATTGAAATTTCCAAGACCTTTGGTTCTAGCATAACTGACATAATTGGTAGGTTAACCATAAGACTTCCATATCAGTCAGCTGTTTTTAGTTTTTTCTATACATTCAATAGATCATTCAAAAACGAAACAGTTTTTTTCAACCTTAATAGATTACTACCAACTGACTTGTGGGGTACCACAAGGATCTATATTAGGAACCTTATTGCACTTAGTAAACTTTTATCAAATACTTCCACAGTTTGTAGGTTAACTTTAAGACTTCCGTAACCGCCAACAATTTTTTAGTATTTCTATATATATTCAATGGTTAACTTGCAAAAACTAAATTGCTTTTTTCTACCGTAATGGATTAGATTCGATTTAGAACAAAAAACTTTATTGATGCCAAGCAGGGAAATTCAACTGCCTAGCATACAGAGAGCTAAATAGATTAAATGATCAAACTCTAGCTTTGGCGTCACTCTTTGGTGACACAGTTAAAGAGTAAAATAGAATTTGTAGATAGATTTGTAGATAAAAAAATACACATTTCTGAAGTGATAATGGATCTAAAGAGAATCAAGATGGTGGTGGTTGTGATCTGCAAAACATCTGATCAGCATTCGGGTTTGGTTTTATTTGCAATGCCGCATGCAGTTTTGCATGTCCTGTGCAGCCTTTTCTCGGAAGTCCAGTGTATGCACACGCTCAGTGCTGCTGCTTTCTGGTAACCACGATTTGACTGTTAGCCATAGAGCTGGTTTTTGTTGGTAATCTGTCTGCACTCCTATGTTTGTGACGCACCAGTGAGGACCAAGGGAACCTTCCTGACATTCAACAAGAAAGAGCCACAATGTTTCAGGCCTGAGTAAATTTAAACACCTTTTGGGCTAAAAGGCTTTCCATACTTTCTGTTGTTCACTGATTCAACCACATTTGAGTTTAGGGCAAAAACTTGTAAATGTGTCTTAACTGTGTAAATTTCATAACATTGGCTGCAGTGACCATCACATTTTCATTATAAAATAAAATATAGTAAACATTTTTGCTTCTTGGCATTTGGAGTGTATGATTAATTATTTGATTATCTGAAATAAAGCTGCCATTTTTAAAAATTTCTGCTTGACAATGACCTCAATATTTTATTGGACCAGGCTGAGGACCTATTAATGTCATGACCGTGTTTGACAAATTTTTATATAAGGGGGAAAGGTTGTAAACAAACCTGTGAATGTAAGTATTTCTTTTTTGCCAAGTTTGAGTGAATGATGTAACCTGCCTGATTCCAAAGCAAACTGAGCGTTTACATTAATGTACCTGGTTTGGGGATGAGCATCTTTTCTCATAAGACAGCCTGTTGGCATCAATGGAGAAGCGGAAGGTGGATCTCTTGATACTGTCCTCGGACTCGGACTTGTGGAATTTGTCGCGGCCCTCCCTCTCCTCCTCCTCCTCCCTCTGCTTCCTCTTCTTCCTCCTGTTGCGTCGCTCCTTGGCACTCTTGGAGCTCAGCTTTGACGTCCCCGAGGAGGACTCAGAGGTGGGGTCCCCTCTCCCGCTGTACTCGCCGCTCTCTGTGGCTGCTGCCGCGGCAACCTGAAAGCCAATCGGAGCACAGACACAGTTGTCATGGCGACCTGGTTGCCTGTCTCAGAGGGCTTTCTCACGGAACGACGTGGAGGACAGAGGGAAAGAGAGAGAGGCTTGGCATCCAAATCAGCCTCAGACACCTAAAAATGAACGCCTGAGTGCGTTCATCCAAAACAAAACACTTTTGAGGCCTTTAAGACTCTCTGCAAGGATGAAGAAGATATAATCCAGCTGCAAATCGACAGATTGAGCTAAAAAGATAATTATAAACGGATTTTACATAATTAAATATCAGTTATTTTTAATTCCCGTCTGCAAAGTCCAGACTTTAAAGCGTGTCGGTTTAAAGATTTAGCAGTCTGTCATGCAAATCTGAACGTGCACAATCCTGCTTAGACTGCTAAACCAATGGAGGGAAGCAGCAGATGAGAAGAAACGAATAAAAGGACACAGACAACAGCAATTGCAGATTAGTAGATGCCTTTGATTAAACAAACGACTTTGGTTTGAATCTAGCCTTTTTTTTCATTTTTGTACTTAGTATGATTCACTAACATAGCAACAAACACATCCTGCGCAGAAAATCTTGTAGCTGTTTTAAAAGTTGACTTTTCTTCAAAAAATACACAAAAATCCTACAAAGAAAGAACTATACCATCAGAGATGAAGATGAGGAAGTGAAAGATGGTGGTTCATTTTTCTGATGATGGAGGACATAAATAAAAAAATTTCAATTTGCATTTCTGAGTATTTCTTAATTCAAATCAATGAGAATCAGGAGCAGACAAAAAGCATCATTAGGTTGGGGGTGTGAGGGGCTGTAAGCTAACGGGAGAGAGTGTAAACAGATGGATGATGGGAATTGGGGAATGTTTATCCATTAAATCGACTGAGGTTACATTACCATGTTTTCTTGTTGTTATGTTTCAAAACAAAATTAAATATTTTTTATACTATTTCAATATTTTAATGTAAAAAACGCTGCCTTAAAAAACAAATGTTTTGTAAAAACAGTTTTTCATGGAAAATGTTGGGTATCTGCTAAACAGGAAGCAGTATTTGGACGAACTTGTCGTGGGACATTCACCAAACTCCGGAGTCTCAGAGTCCAACTTACCCATCTCACCAGCACCAAACTCTTTGTACAAAACCGACTGTCTTACCTGCGCCTCTTCCTGCTGCCTCTTCAGCTGTTCCAGCATGGCCTGGAACTCCTCCTCCTTCTGCTGAGCCTCCTCGATGGTCGCTTGGTTCTGCTCATCGTAAGCCATGGCTACCACAGCCAGAATCAGGTTGACAAGGTAGAAGGAGCCCAGGAATATCACCAGTACAAAGAAAATCATGTAGGGCTTCCCCGCTGCTCGTAAAGTCTGTCCAAAGGCAAGCAGGAGAACGTTTTTAGGTTTAAGTCAAGGCTATGGTCAGAAAAAGTCACAGCAGTGTTGTACCAACCTGTTGGTAGAGGTTTTCCCAGAAGTCTTGGGTCATTAGCCGGAAAAGGGAGAGGAAGGCCCAGCTGAAGGTGTCGAAACTTGTGTAGCCATAGTCTGGATTACGACCCGCTTTGATGCACACGAAGCCTTCTGGACAAAGTCTTTAAATAAAACAAGATAATAATAACACAGGGCTTAGCAATGACTCAAAAACACACAGACATTAAAATGCAGCATCATCTAAGACTTTACAAGCTTCAGGCAGCACAGTACATGTTAAGATATTAAAAAAACAACTACGTATGGCTCATGTGCCATGGCTCCTTGTAGAAATGTGGTAAGTTATTGGAATTTCCCATTTAAGCACCAGGTGGCTTATTACAAAATCAAGCCAGTCCCAACTGATTTCAATGTAACTGCTCAACTTCATATAAAAAATAAGCACAATCATTTCATTTCCATATTGAATTAACAAGGGTAATACTGTTTTACATTTTGTGGAGGTTTTTGAAATATTTTTTAACCAAAGTGCACTAAAATGACGTGAATTGGCTTGTTGCATTTTTGTCCCACGAGAATTTGGAAAGGTAGGGGTTTCATGAAATTACATCAGAGTTAAATATTGACAACCATGGAGCTGAAGTCAACACAAACCAATGTGACCACAAGCTTTACCTGTTTCTCACGTAGATGTTGGCACAGGGACGGTAGGTTTACATATCACAGAGTAGCTATGAAGTACAGTAGTGGAGGGGTGACCGATGACCGATTAGGGTCAAGTTTGAAAGCCATTACGAGAAAATGCATCTAGTGCATATTTGCGTAAGCCTAAAACAGGTGCCTAAATGGAAGCGGAATCTTAAAAATTAGGTTTTATTTATCAACAAAATCAAATTTCCCACATGAATTCAGCGGGGAAAGCCTGTTTGAAAGGAAAATCACATCAAATTACATTCATCAAAAAAGCAGTCCACATGGTTTCCATTGTGCCTTAGCTTGGTGATGCGTCCCGACACTAATTGCTTTTGCTCAGCATTGCAGTTCTTCTAATTGGACATATAAATAAAATATGTCGAGCCTTACCCTGCACCACTGCCATTTCCACAGAGCAGAGCATCCCTTCGGCCAGGGAGGTAATAGTAATTACCTGTAAGGAAGAGAGATAGAGGAAGAAACATTCAGGACAGGAATGATTTGGATCTTGTTGATGCTCCTTATTTGTTTGAGATTGACATCTGTCCATCAGCATATTGATGCCTGGGGTGAGTTTGTGTTAGAGGTCTATCTAATCTCACTTATAAAAGAGATCTCCGCAAAAGTTGAAACAGTGACATTTTGACAAATTTAATGTAGTTTCCAATCAAACTATGTGTATGCATACATAAACTTTGTCAAAAACCTATTCATTGAATCAATAGGGAGTTTTGATGTGAGCTGCTGTAAATTTTCCAGCTTTGATTAAAAAAGCAGTACAATATTGTGTCATCAGCGTAAATGTGATTCTGAAAAGTTTTCTTAATCGTCTTAAAATAAAAAAGTTAGACGTATTCTTTTTATTATTACAAGAACAGCATACATATCTGTACCTATCATGACACACTGAACCCAGTCAGTTACGCTGCCCACAAACTGGGTAAGAACATCAGAACTGAGACCAATCTTACCCACGATGTTCAACGCTAATCTGTGATCTACAGTATCAAAGACCTTACAAAATGCTGACAGACAATGGTATTTCGTAACAACTTAAACCCTGATGGGGCTGTGTGGTGGAGTTGTGGTTAGCCCTGTGGCCGCATGGTTAGAGGGCCCTGGTTCAAATTAGCATGTTCTCCTCGTGCATCTGTGTGCTTTCTCAGGGCACTCCAACTTCCTTCCACGGTCCAAAACCAAGCTTCACTGGTGAATGGGTAATTCTAAATCGTCTCTTAGATCCATTGTCCAGGGGTTTACCCCACTCTTGCCCAACACTAGGCTCCAGCAACCCCTTGATTGCAAACAGGAATCAGCGGATTTAGAAAATGGATGGATTGCTGTAGACCTGATGTCATCTAAAAGATTTAGACCCAGTAACTGCTAGGCTTTTGAGTAAAATATGACCCTCAAAAATGTCGCTTGCATAAAAATGTCCTCATCAGTTGCTTTACAACTAACATCAAAGCGGTCAAATTCCTTTTTTTTTTTTTAATCAAAGGTTGGTGTGGCAAAATGATAATGACTACTGAAAATCACCAACCTACACCAATAGGTAGCATAAGCATACCTACCATCTTTCTCTTGTACTTAAGGTTTTCTAGAAATGTGAATGGTGAATTCTAGTCTTGGACAATAAGGTCACTTATGATGCGTTTTCACCAGCAAGAGCAGCTAGACTCACACAGATAACAGTGATGCTTTTCTAGGCTTTTTCTCCCGTCATCCTGTTGCTAGTGTTTATGTCCTTGGCGGTCAGTGACTCATGTTTCTCTCACACTTGAAGGTGCTTATGCCACACAGATGGGCTGCAGGGGAATGATGAGGCCAAGCTATGGGTTGAAAGGAGAACGGTTTGTTGTTGAACCGATTATGCGGCACATTTGCCCCATTTTCCCAGCAGGCAGCCCCTGTTCTGAGGCATTTCCCTCTCTGAGTATCAACGGAAAAACAATCTGACTTCACTCGAATGCAACAACCCCTTACCCTGTCTGCGTGGATTCGTCAACATATGACTAACTTGACCCCGGTGAACCCCGACTGTGATTTTACGCCTCTTACTTTCATCGCTGATGTACTCCGTCCAGTTGAAGGGGTTCTCGGTGGAGTTCTCTACGAAGGAAAAGTTGAAGCCCGACAGGCTGCTGTTGTAGTACATGGTGTCGTTTGCGATGGCGCTGCTGTTGGTGGCGTTACCGGGCGTGTACGTGCGCACGCACTTGTGCCTCAGGTTGCCCATGAAGAGCTGCAGGCCGATCAGGGCAAAGACGCTGAGGCAGAACACGGTGAGAATCATCACGTCTGACAGCTTCTTCACAGACTGGATCAGAGCGCCAACGATGGTCTTCAGCCCTAACAGAGGGTGAGTGGGGAAGGGGGGAAAGGAAGATTGGGCAGTGCTCACTGTCTGCAAATCACAGCCACAAGCCTGTACAGAGAAGCTGCCAGTAAACGCTCACAGTAGCAGGTAGTCATGGGAATCTAAAGTTAATGTTGCTGTATGATCAGACTCTCATCATACAGGAACCAAGCTGACACAGCCACTGCTAGATATGGGTTCTGCAGAAAACAGGACATTTTTCCTGAGTGTCATTCATTTCACCTTTGGATCCCTGGAAAATGCCGTTATTAATTCATTAGCATGTGTTTTCTGAAACCTTCCTACATAACACACACAAAACAGCTGTTAAATCGGGATGTCAGTTAGTTCAAAATGAACAGTGCAACAGTGAAAACGTGCTGGGGCTCGTGAGCATGCTCTTTCTATTAGGCGATTGCTACAATGTGCAAGTGTCAACGAATGCATTTGAGAGTGATTGTGGTGACTTTGAAGGTCTGAGGTTGAAACCTAATCAACTAGTTGTGGTTTTGTTTTCAAAAGCTGCCCATCCTTTCATTTTTCCCATCTTTTTTCTGTATGCTACTTAGTTTGAAAATATGAAGTAGGAGGCTCAAAAGTTGTGTAAAAATAGCATTAAACGATGCCCACTATTTACCTCCATGGGTAGGGAGGTGTGAGAAAGCGGGGTGGTAAAAGTCTATTTTTAAATTAATTAATTCAATTTTTTGTGTTTGTAGTACAGCACTTTGGGTTTCCATTTACAAAAAAAAATTTGATAGAAATAAAGGTTGATCTGATTTGCAAAACTCCTAAACTCTGTATTTTTTCACGTTTTTGAGTAAGAGACAAATCTTAAATGCAGAACTGTTTCATGAAAAATGCTTCTCAGGGTTTCATCCAGCACTTTGGGATTGTCTTCCTGAGAATGCAAGATCAAATGGGAGCTCAGATCCATGCAAACTTTTACGGATAAGGGTCACTGAAGGTGGGCGGGGCAATCCGATATTCTTGCTTAATTTATAATTTATTTATTCAACTACAGGACTGTTCTTTTTTTTTTTCCTTTATTTGTTTTAGCCTAAGCAGTTTCTCCTGGATTGTTTTTCAACGTAGAGGGATTTCTTCAAAAATATTCATTGTATTTTTCATTGATTCTATCATGAGGGTCAAATCAGGTTAAAAAAATAAAAGGAACAAACGCTCCTTTTGGACTTTGAGCTTTGTATGGTGGCCCTGAGGGACAAATTACGCAGACGCAGCAACATTAAAGATCATGGCAATTAAAAAAGATAAATGAAATTTAACATTTCAAAGAACTAAAGTAATTTCCAAAAATCAAAAGGAAATGTTTAAAAAGAAAGAAACTGTAAAAAGTAGGTACAATGGGGCGTCACTGATTGGAGGATATATATATATTTGGGAAATGTAAAAGGCTGTTTTACTCGAACTGCGGTAAAGAGTTCAGTGAGCAATCACTAAACCTCTGCCGTAGGTGTGGCCAGAAGCTAAAAGAAATATTGTCTGCTGGAAGATATTACCATACCAAATAACTTCAGGTTGAAAGAGTGAACAAACATCATCATCCAATCACGTTTTCCTTCATTTTTACTTTTTTTTTTAAACGTCACCTTTTCTTTTTTTTTTGCAATTGTTTTGTGGTTTTTTTTTTTGGAATTTGTTATTCTGGATTTTTTTTTTGATTCCTAAGATGCTATGTTTCATTTCTTGTTTTTTTTTTTTAGTAACTGTCATTGTGATCTTCATTATGTTTGCCGTTGACCGATATGTTGATGTGATTTGCACTTCAAGGCCACCGTAGCTTTGACAGAGTAACATGGTCAACCCTAAGATTTCAAAATTAAGATGGATACTCAACATCAGATGGAAATTGAACATTTTATAACACTTTATATATTTGTAAGTTTATTCAAATTAATTGTATAAATTAATTATACAAATAAATTAGTTGAGGGTTTTTTAAACAAGAACTGTGTTTACTATGGGATCACAAACAATGCCTACCACCTGATAACTTCTGCATTTTAATTCCAAGGGTGTTTAAAACAAATTTTTATACAAAATAAGATAAATTATTTTTAGAAACTTTTCATATAAACTAGAATCTGTGATGTATTTCGTAAAATGAATGATTTTTTTCATTTAAGACATTTGACATTAACACTGTTAAAACACATCTGGGGGGATTTTTGGTGTGGATTTTAGCTAATTTTTGATTTTTTTATCGATAGGGAGAAAGGCAGCTCTGAATTTCCAGATTATTTGAACCCACCACCATGTACATTTTCCCAGAACAGACACACAACATTGAACACAACATGCACAAAACCACAAGGCAGGGAGGAGTCTCAAACACCAAAGAGCCCGGCACAAGAAGGGTTTTGCAATGTCTCATGCAAAAAGGAAAAAAAACAAAGCGAAGAGTGCACAAAATCTACTCGTGAGGCTCCCAAGGCAAGAATAGGTTTCAGCCAAAAAGAATTCTGCCTTAGAGGATGTTTCTAAAAGCCGAGAATCCTGTCAATCTTTGCAGATTGGAGCCAGATTCCAGCTTTTACCAGCCTGCAGGGCGAAGGCAGCATGAGGGGCAGCGACAAGCGTCGTCAGGCTAAGCTACGGTGAGATGAGCTGTAAAGGGGGCGGCCGGCAGCGTGGGGAGCGCTTGAATGTTATGCTACGTACACAATGGGCGTGTGACGTGCATTCAAGAATGGCGTAAACAGGCATTCTTGAACGCACTTTTGGCAATTGGTGTTCACACTGGACTCTTGCTACCCGATATATTGGCTCATGTAACTACAGTTAGAAGAAGCTTGGTGCGAAATGTCAAAGCAGGGAAAATTGCTTCCCTACCCTTCTGGCTCCTCCCCATTGTAGGGGCATTTGAAGTTGTAGTGATGTCCAAAAGTGTTTTTGCTGTAGGGACTTAGGTGTGGCTAACCCTCTGCCGGTAGGGTGATCCATGTTGCGCTTGTGGCACAGAAGGTTACACGTATTTATAAGTCACAAGTTTTTGTTTTAGCATGACTTTTTAAAGTAAAAAAACAAACCAATATTATTTATTTTCTGAGTGCTGGCAGCCATGCGCTTACGTAGATGACTGGCAACTGTTGATGACGTCATCAAGCGGTAGTAACGTTGAAATGAAGACACTATTTTTTCCATATCTGTTTGGTTTGCTGGATAAATGTAGGGGTAGGGAGAAGCTGTTGGGGTCGGGAAGCAATTGGGATTTAGCCTTGGTGTTCTATAATGTCATTCTGATTAATTATTCCATCACGATCAATTTTCAAACGGTTGGCGTTTCTGTGTTTTGAAAAGGTCGCTACCCAAACTTCACTACCAAACCCAATTCCCTGATTTGTCAAAGTTCAACTGATTTAACTTTCGACGTGCGTTCATTTTGGACTTTTAGAGACAGAAAACGAACGTAAAAACTTACGTAGCTTCACATGAGGCTCAAAATGTGCACGTAGGTTTACATAGACTTTTCCCTGGAATTGGACGCTTGAACGCGCATTATCGAGCCTGGTGTGAACGTAGCATTAGTGAAATGCCAGTTAGCTGGTAGCATTCCAATTCTCCTACAGGCCGTGATGGCTCTCTCACCTGGGATCACTGATATTGTTTTCAGTGCTCGCAGAACCCTGAAGGTTCGAAGTGCTGAGACATTGCCCAGGTCCACAAACTCTGTGACATATCTGTAAGGGAAAGGGGTGAGGGGGAGACGGGAAAGGGGGGCGGACAGGCACACGCATACACGAACCAGGCACGCACACACGGGACGAAACGAAGAGGAGGGTCATGGGAAGGGAAGGGAAGGGCAAACAGTCACGCACAAAGGACAGATGGCAGGAGTGCAGCAGGCGCTGGCGGCCTTACCTGGAATTACTGAGATAGTTTTCAAAGCTCGCAATACTCTGAATGTGCGCAGAGCTGAAACATTGCCTAGGTTTACAAACTCTGTTATATACCTGCAGGATTAAATGCACAGTTACTACAAAGCATTGCACATCTGCGTCTCACACAGCCCTCAGAACGTATAGGAGTCTCTTACACAAGAATATGAAGTCAAGGTTACAGAAAAACCTGCAGATGCTGCAGGTGACGTTAAGTCTTTGAGGCGTAAAGCAAAAATGGGTCAAGGTACTTAGCATCCATTACAGCAGAATACAGTTCCAGAAATGCTCTTAAAACATACTTCAGATCCCTTCAAACGCAGGCCATCTGCATGCCTGTACAGGTTTGCCCACTTTTGTCTGCAGACAGGCCATATCCACCCGTGAGGGCAGTTGTGACTAAAGCTTTATCTACGCCGGATCGGGTTCAGCTCAGCACGCTTTGCAAGATACTTACGCCATGAGAATAACACTGAAATCCAGCCAGTTCCAAGGGTCCTGCAGGAACGTGAACTTCCCCACACAAAAGCCCCGGGCCAGGATCTTTATAAGGGACTCAAAGGTGTAAATCCCTGTGAACGTGTACCTGCAAACAAGATTAGAGAGGCAGGAAATGAAAGAGCATGCTGAGAGAAATATTGACTTTGCTTTTCTGGGCAATAATAGTAACTTTCTGGCTGAATCTCTGCCTTGATGGCGTTAACAGAAATCTCCTTCCTCGACTGGATCGTTCCTTTATTTCCTAAGATTTGTTGAAACCTTTTCTCCTTTGTGTTTGAAGAAACCCAGCTGGGGTTCATTTGACCAGTACCTGGGTTTATTGCCAAGCAGTGAAAGCTCATAAAATGATATTAAATTTCAGAAGCATCAACACACATCTATATGAGACTAACTCCTCTTGTTTACTATCCTCAGTTTAATGACATGTGAAAAGCGACTCTCAACTTCTCTGATTAACTAAAATCGATAACTGTTATCCCAATAAAATCTATCCTTTGGGTTCAGTTTTCTAACAGAGATACACAAGTCCTATTCAACCACCTGGTACTACTGAGTTTTGCTGTATAAAGTCTTCTTTTTTGTCAATATGTTGATTTATTTAAAGTATTATGAGTTGAAATGACATCCATTCTCAACAAGAACATATCTGTGCTGCTTCAAAAGTGGTTCTGCTTATGTAAAAATGTATCATAGCCTGATTAAACCCATACCAAACTCTATTTAACACTATGAACGCTGCTAATGCTTTAATTTACAAACGTAAAGTGTTGATGACATAACAGGGCAGAGTCATTTTTTTCCTGTGCCACAATCCGTTGAAATTGCGTTCATGTTTGAAGAGTTATGGTAGGTCAGAGCACGAGTGTTATTTTGCTGTCACCGGCAACAGCTCAGATGTTATAAGGTTAAGGGTTATTTGACAGGAAAAAAATTGAAATCTGCATACTCACTCTACATTCTTGGCCCAGTCCGGGGGAGAACTTAGGGTCATGAAAGCACAGTTGGTCAAGATGGTGAACATGATCAACATGCTAAACATCGTAGAAATGAAAAGTCAAGGAAAGCAGTGAAAACCTTTGAAATGCGTTCTTGTTTTTAAAACAAGTTTGGTCTTTCATTCAAGCCGAATGCTTGAATACTCTGAAAGGATATGAGTGCACCAAAACTTTAATAGCTATCCTTCGCAGAGGGTTGAAGGGAGTTAGGATGTACAAGGCAGAAGTGGCATTGAAACGGAAGATCGCCTTCCCACGATTCAACACTATGAAGGTCTGAAATAAAGACACATAAACTCAATTAAAATGTTGTGCTCTCAAGAAAAACAATCAAACATTTCACACAAATCCATCAGACTATCTTTAGAGCATCGGTGATCTGCTGCAGCAACCACAAGGTCAGAGCTTGTCTGAGTCCAGCCCCCGCCACAGGTCTGTCGTTGTTATAGCAATGGCGCCCGTTGAGCTCCAGGCAGCGCATCTTTGACACCTCTGTTCAGCTGGCACAGCCGCTCAAACTAGCATTTAGCACCTCTGTTGACCTGCACTTGAAGTGGTCTACCTGCACCAAAGCTGAACAGGCTTTGCTACATGTTTTGAAGACGTTGGCAAGGCATGAATCAATGTTTACGTATAAAACAGCAGTTTTTTTTCATGTAAGATACAGTAATAAATAATGTGATGATCTGGAATATTGTATTTTTTGTCAGTCTATTAACCCTTTAGCACCAGAGGTGCATTTATGGGATGTCAATTTTTAACATCCCATAAATCTGTAACCATTTGGACGATCAACGTGAACCAGTTAATGCTGACACAGAGAAAAGTAGCGTAGTGTAGAGAAAAACAATGCAAAGTGTTGCATAATGGAGCAAAACTGCTTTTCTCTGCTTTAGAATCCACTGGATACGGTTGAAGAGTTACGGAAGTGGAAAAAATGTCAACACTGGAGCTAAACCTCCAGTTTTAAAGGGTTAAATCACACTGGCTCTTTGTTTATTAATATTGCAATGCTAGAAATTCATAGAAAAACTAAAAAAAAAAGACTCAGCTTCTCGGTTTCCATGACATCGCCTGCAATAGTTGCATCAAACAGGACAGAGATAATGTGTGATAATAGAGGCTCAGGGCAGATGGTCTGGGACTGGCCCACCTATGAGCTTGTGGCTCTTTCTGAAGTCTCTAGGGTGTGGGAGGGACTGACGTCAACACACGCTGCTAGTTAGCAAGATTAAGAAATTACATTTGCAAAATCACCAAGTTAGTAAATTGAAGCCATATAAGATTCTGACTAAAATCACACAAAAACAAATAATAATAAACAAGCTAGAAATAGGTGACACATGCACACTGATGTACGGTCAGATGTATCTTGTCAGGTTCAATCACAGCAGAATTGAGTGACACACGTTAAGGCTGTTATAGTCCACCTCCTTTCTTGTGTTTGTCTTTTTAGTACATTTCATACAACACATTAAGCAATGCAGGAATGACCCCCCTAACCACAATGCAGGCCAACATTTGTACTTTAAGGGACATGAATTGTGGACATGGATTCTTTTACTTCTGATAAAGCTTCAAGTCCCACTCCAATCAATTTTTAAAATCATTTTTAAAGGTGGGCTGCACGGTGGCGCAGTGGTTAGCGCTCCTGCCTCACAGCAAGAAGGTTCCCGGTTCAAGTCCTGGCTGGGGGACCTTTCTGTGTGGAGTTTGCATGTTCTCCCCGTGCATGCGTGGGTTTTCTCCGGGTACTCCGGCTTCCTCCCACCGTCCAAAAACATGCTTCATAGGTTAATTGGTTACTCTAAATTGTCCCTAGGTGTGAATGTGAGTGTGCATGGGTGTGTGATTGTGGCCCCTGCGACAGACTGGCGACCAGTCCAGGGGTGTACGCTGCCTTCGCCCATGAGTAGCCGGGTTAGACTCCGGCAACCCCGTGACCCCGAAAGGGATAAAGCGGATTGGAAAATGAATGAATGAATGAATTTTTAAAGGTGTTCCCAGTGATTTTTTAATTCTGATGATGCCATTTTTAGCCAAAATCAAAAAAAACATTTGTTGTTTTCTAGGACATAGTGTCTGCAGAGCGGCAGGAGTTCATTAGAAATTTGCTTATGAGTTGTGGAACTGTTAGCACGGATTAGGCCCGCCCCTATTTTCCCGTCATCCATCTGCTGACATGCTTTCCCTTTACAACACCAAAAAAACATCAACAAAAATGGCGAGCAATGTTGGAGCGATCCAGCCGCACAATTTTGAGCCAGACGCCCGTTCGGACAGGGAAAACAAAGACGCACATGGATTTTTTGGTCAACAAGTTTATGCATCGGAATGGGGGGAGCAGGGAGCTCCTGTTGCAACACCTACGTCCCTCTTGCTACATTTTTTTCGTCTGCTTCTGATTTAAAATGATTAGAATAAAATAATACTCAGAAATGCAACTTTAAGCTTAATTTTCTCAACACATTTCAACATTTCTCAACATCTTTAATCATAAGAAAAAGGCCACAAGAACATGTTAAACACCATTTTTCCTGGAGTGTGTCTTTAAAAATGGACCCTACTAGGTTTTTTTTAGGAGAAGATTCTGCTTTCATTTGCTGTTAAAGCCTTTTGTCTTTCTTACAAACATGAGATTATAATGAAATCATTTTTTTTAAACCTGTGGTGTCAGTGTTCCAGGTAAGGTTTCATGCATTCACCTTAAAAGGTTTTCCAGGTAATTTAATCAGCTTTTGTAATGGCCCACGAAAGAGCAGTTCTGTGATTTAATGTACAGATTGATTTATAAACAGATAGTAGTGATGGTGAAATGCCAGCACCGTGGTGGGGGTGGGGGGTCATCCCACCTTAATATAGAGGTGAATTCTACACACACCTTCTGATTGCTGTAAAAGGGGTCAATGTCCTCCAGCGGGGTTGACACCATGTGCGGAGGGATGTCCCCGTAGATGAAAGGCAGAGACTTCCCCGCCTCCAGGTCGCTGTTGGGCTTGGGCCCGTTGTCATCGTCGCTGTCACTGCGGCGCTCCGCCCGCGGTCTCTTGGCCTCCTCCTCGGCAATGCGCCTCTCGATGGCGGCCAGCGACTCGGGGACGAAGGGACGGAAGCTGTCAGGTCCGGGCGGTACAAGCAGCTGTGCCATCTTGTCATCCTGCTCCGTCAGAAGGCAGCGAGGGGCTCAGCTGGGGAGGGGAACTACAGCAGGAGGAGAAAAAGGGGAAAATCAGAAGTCTGGGCCTAAAAATAACCTTTCCCCAAAGGATAAATTCATTAGTGCAACAACTATAAGACATGTGTAGATCGTTTGGTTCCCTTACAATCCTAATGAAACAGACAAATGTAGACATTGGTCAATAGGCATCAAACGTAGACTTCTTTAAAAAAAATTGTTATGGCTACACTGGGAACAATTTGGGGAGTTAGAATTTGTCAAAACCTCTTGTTCTCACTAAAGGTGAGTCCAAGCTAAACTAGTTCTGAAGCATTAACAGAGCCCTTGGCAACGTGGTTTCCAGTGACCACTTCCAATGAATCATCTTTATAAAAGCGCATAAACAGGCGTTTTGGGCTTCTGCGTTCAAAGCTCTTGTGTTCACGCAGAGCTACGGAAGTTTCTGCCAAATGTTCTGCTTTCTGGCTCTACATACAAAACGAGCGGACATTGAACGCGCATTGAAAGTTGAACCAGATCAAATTTTGACCAATCAGGGACTCAACAACTCGCGTTTGACGCATTCTTGAATTCGCGTCACGTCCCCGGTGTGAACCTAGCTTAAGAGTCATAAACCTGCGTGGATATTAGTCTTAGAAACCTTCATCAGCTCTTCCAGGAGCACCGTGACCATTTCAAAGAGGATAAAAGAGATCCAGCTGGGCCTAAGTAAACCATCATGGGTCAACAACTGCTAATACCTGTAAAAAAAAAAGACATCTCCAGACGACAATGAAATAGGCATGATACTGATCAAAAAAAGGTGATAGAGGACATTTTAAAATCACTTATATACATTCGTAATCGATCTTTCCAAACTGGAATTTTCCCTGATGAAATTCAAATGGCTAAAGTAATTCCAGTATACAAAAGTGGAGACGAACACTCACTGATCATAGAGCTGTCTCTTTTCTCCCTCGGTTATCAAAAACTAGAAAAATTAAAGACAAAACCTAAATTGTAAATGATTGTCAATACGGGTTTCGAACAAATATGTCAACAATAATGGCTCTAATAGAAGCTGTGGAAAAAATGTCAAATGCCACGGATACAAAGACATTTGCAGTTGGATTATTTATTGATCTACAGAAAGCTTTCGACACAATAAATCATTCAGGACTATTTAAAAATAAGATAGATATGATATCAGGGGTGTAGCATGGAACTGGATTAAAAGTTATTTGACAAGTAGACACCAGTTTGTCAAATGAGTGAATATCAGTCAAGATGTCGGGGCATCGATTGTGGTGTCCCTCAGTGTTCGGTTTTAGGTCCTAAATTATTTATCCTATAATTCAATGACATTTTTAAAGTGTCACAGATATTAAAAATAGCACTGTTTACTGATGGCACAAATGTATTTTATTCAGAAAATAACTTCAACAACCTCACAAATATAATAAATCATGAACTGGCTAAACTGAAAACAAGGATGGATATAAATAGGCTATCTATCAACTTGAAAAAAATCCTGATGATAGTCATGTTTGGCAATCATAAGGAAATATTCATAAATGGTACAAAAAAAAGGAAAGTTCCACAACATAAATTCCAGGGTGTAATTATTGACAATAAATTAACTTGGAAGCCACACATTAGACATACTCAGAGGAAAATAACAAAAAGTATCGCAATAATTAATAAAGCGAAATATGTTCTTAAATACAAGTCACTGCATACATTGTATTCCTCACTAGTGATGCAACATTTAAGATTGTATTGAAGTGTAAGGCAACCACTACAAAACAGTATAACAGCCCCTCTGTAACCATTAAACCGTGAAATACGAATGATTCCTTCTGCTGGATATTGTGACCATACTAACATATTATTTCTTAACTCCAAATTATTACAATTTTGTGATTTAGTTTATTCTTACACATCAAAATTCCTCTATAAAGCTACGAATAAGGTATTACCTCGAAATACTCAGACATTTTTCACACAAAAGGATGGAGATTACTCTCTGAGTGGATTTTGAAACGACCAGCAGTTAAAACAATTAGAAAAAATATGTGTGTCAGTGTGACATTAAACAATTTACTTTCAAACTTAAAGAGAAACAGTTCTTAAAATACAAGATGGATGAACAGTAATGATCAAATATTCAATTATTTACGGTGAAATTTCGTTTTATGGAAAGAGGAAAAATATAACTATGTTGAAAAATGATGGACTAAAATGTGAAAAGTAGATGGAGGGATAGGCTTAAATACGCTTCTGCCTATCCCCTGTCAAACATGCATTTTTGAGTTCAGTTGAATGGAGACCGTATTTATTTATTTGTTTTGTTAAGTTAGTAATATTTTGTATTTTTCCAGTCCACCATCTACTGCCGAAGCTTTCAGCGTTACTTCTTTCCCCCTGTGACCCAGTTTGAGGACTTGCAGTCCCACAAAAGTCCAAGGAAGTAAAAATAAAAACAAGAATAAAATTAGGGGACCTTTTTTTATAGAACGATCAGATTCTCTTCTACTGATCACGTCATCAACGCGTCACGACTGAATCTGAGTCCATGGACTGCAAGGCGTCTTTGTACGTTGACTTAAAATCAAAACTGAACACCCCTTTGTTATGAAGGAAGCTTTACGCCAAAGCCTCGCCAAACAAAGCAAGAGTAACCTCCGGTTACAGGGGGCAGTGTCTTCCCCATCCTTTTTACCCTTTTGTGGTGCCCTTGAGCAAGCCCCTTAGCACTAGTTTCTGAGTTGTCGCTGCTCAGTGCTTAAAGGTCGACATAGGGTTGTTCTGGTGTCATTGACAAGGAGAAATTAATAGATTTTAGTATAAACAAAGGCTAAAAATGAAAATATTTTCAAAGTGACAAAGATTTGCTGCCAAATGTTATGTTAAAACGGGCAAAAATAACAATACTGGATGTTTTGGCACCAGGTTGCTCTTTCTGCCCAAATGTCCGTGTAGCGTGGAAATGTGTGTACGCGGGGCAAAGACTGCCGGTATATGTTGAGGGAATTGGAGGGGGGGGTCGCATGCAAAGCGGCTCAGACAGAGGGGCAGAGCTCATTTACATATTTACACATTCGGGCATGCTTTATGGGGCAGGGTGGCATCAAAGGCACCGATCGCCAGAGAACAACTTTCTGGAACAGTTGAGCAGACGTACGTCTTGGGAGGATTCATCAATGATGCATGATCCTGTTCCTTTGTTTAAAATGTCAGCTTCTCTACGGCGCCGTGGCTGATGGGTAAAGAAAAATGTCACCATAAACGTATGGCCATCCCATTTCTGTGAAAAGCTTGTTATTTTGCGTGCTAACTTGCGACTACGTCACGTTAAAACTCATAGAGGATATGTGGATGTGTCTAAAATGCTGCAAGAAAGATGGAAGCGGTGGCTAGAGTGCATGTTGCATGCTAATGGCTCAGTGACTAATACCAATTTGAGTGCCTTTCTATGTAACACAATAAAGTGACGGCTGCAGTTTTATAACTGATGACCAGCAGGACTCAAAGGAGAATCATAACACGGTAAATTTGCATTTTTCATCAATACTTGCAAACAAAAAAAAAGATTTTAAGGTTTCAAAAAGCAAAAAAAAAAAAGACCATATAGATTATTTTTCCAAATCTATTTACTGCTGAAATGATCTCCTGCTGAGTCATAAGAACTGCTGTCCTTTCAGGCTTTAATCGTTTTAACTGACTCAAATTACAAAGACGTGAAGAGGTGCAGCAGGCTGTGATTGGCATCAGCTCCTGCCTCATTCAGCAGCGGGTTTTTAGCATCCCAGCCGTCCCAGCTCCCACAGGAAAGGCGAGAGGGCGCACAAACAAGGACTCCCGAAAAAAGAAGCCCTGGTGAGCCATTAGTGACAGCTCCTTGGTGCTTAACAGCCTCACAAGTGGGTCTTATCCCTGGTGGGACGCTCGGAAACAGACGCCTCCCCTTCAGCTGGCTCCTAAAAGCGCTTTGATTTTCTTTTTAGACTTTGAATAAGATAATCGTGAATTGTCTGTTGAGTTTTTGGTTTAAAAGGCAGAAGAATAGCAGGAAACACTTTGAAGCCGTCTGACATTTAGCCGACGCTGGAAAGCTGGAGGCACCCAAACATAAAAACATCTAAAAAAATTGGTTTGGGGTTTCATGTCTAAACCAAAGTTCATCTAATTTATATCTTTTTGGATCTAAAAAAGTTAAAAAGGTTGGACATCAGTGCCAAAATATTAATTCGATTTGTCTTTGTTTCACTTGATCATAATTTGATTTGATTAAAAATCTATGCAAATTGATAAGTTATTGATAAATATTTCAAGTTTCCCCCAGAAGCAGCTCTGCTTAATTGCAAGAAGCAAATTTTGATCTAACTGCTACTATAAGCAAAGAAAGGTGAAGGTTTTACTAACAAAATGATGAAATCTAATACTAAAAACCACCAAAAAAGGCAAATTTATGCTTTTGAACACAACCTGACTTTTTTATTTAAGATATTGTGAAATATAAATGTATTTCACAATATGTTTTGAAGATAAAACTAAACCCTTTAAATGGCAATTATGTACTATGTTAGACCTTTATTAGCAGCAACCAAATGGCAGATGCAACGTTTATTTCTATGTCTTACATTTTTACTCTCTAATATATCATTTATTCCAAAACTCTTATTTATATGTTAATATAATATTTGCAGGTTAAGTTTTGATATTTTTTACGTCTTTTAATGATAATTTGGACTGAATATATGAAAACGTACCAAAATAACTTAGTTGATAATGGGTTCTTTAAAAATAAACTAAATTTAACTACGAAAAAATAGTTTTACAGGGGTGATGCTACAGGGTGGCATGGGGGGCCACTGCCCCTCCAGTAAAAAGCTTTGCTCCTCCAATTTTTGAGCCAATATTATTATCATTATTGACAAAGATTGAGAAATCATCAATACAAGCTTCTTTAAGCATTAGAAATAGCATCTTTTAGGTAGAATAACTGCTGTTTTAAATAATAATAACAATGGCAAAACAGTATTTTTGGTCCCTTCATTTGTAATAGCCTTACGTTCTACTGTTCTCATTTGCCACTCTTTCGAAGTCTTCTGCCCCCAATACGAAATGTTCTTGCTCTGCCACTAATACACAAACTAGAAAACTTGACCCAAAAAATAGGCTGAAAATGAGTGGGAAAAGTTGAAAGAAAATCTGAGAAAGACCAGTTTCATGGCATTTTTTTAACCCTCAGATGGTCTAGACACTGCATACAAAGCTGCCATAACCACATGGAAATGTCACCCAGTTAAAACCACTGCCCATTTGGGGGCGGGGCATTGCCTAGAATGTGCACAGACCAAAACAACAACAAGAAAATGAAGGAGAAAAGCCATCTGCGCCTCCTTCTTTTAACTCACTACAGATTCACGCTGATTTCTTTCCTTTTTCTTTAATTCACTTCCTTTGTTGGCAGTCACACTGTAGGTGAAGCATGCCAGAGTTCACATGCAAGTGAACACCCACCCTAGATTTCTGCCCCACGTGTTTGACTCAACAAACGTATTTAAAACCAAACAGCTCAAAGTGAAACCATCTAGATTTAAAAAAATAAAAGCCCGAGGAGTAGCTTTCTCTTATTATATACAAAGAGAAAATAAAGTGTTGCATGACGTGTAAAAAGTGTGGAGATGAGCTGCTGGGAGAAGATCGGATGATCTTGAGATGTCACCCAGACCCTGAGCTGTGGTTGTCCCTGCAGCCCGATCTAACACGACACAACGCCATCTGCAAAAGCAGAAGCGGCCGGAGCCAGAGGCGCCTCCATCCTCCGTCACCTCAGGAATGCTGAGGCTGTGCGCCGCTGTCCGTGGTGCTGACAGGGGGCGCAGCTGCCTCCAAAAAGCAAACAAGTGGAAGCCTCCTATGCAGAATCAGACATTTTGAAACAACGCAGCTTCAAATATAGATGCTGCTGAGCACCACTTATACACCCCTCCACCCCCACCCCACACACCACAATCCTGCTCCTCCAGTGCCTTCAGGTTGACCTTAAAGTGCTTTGAGGGCGTTTTCCACCTCTGGTGGGACCAAAAACACGCAAGGGATGAGACCCACCATAGATCTTCAGGGTTTGTTTTTTACTTCCACATTCAAGAACCAAGTCAACCATTGAAGGAGGCGCTTTCGGAGGAAAGCGCAGCTCCTGTTCGCGCCATGTTGGTGTAGGCGCAGAGAAGAAGCTCCAGAACCGACACCAGAACCGTTCCAGGAGTCAGGAGGCAATGATGGCAGTCTGTGTTTGGATGCAGGGACACAAACACCCTCACTCGCCTCCTTCTAGCGACCTAAATACCCCAATTCAGTCTAGATGTTTTGTGTTTTGCTCGACAAAAAGCTACGGAACGGGTCCGAACGGGTCTGGGCGTGCCCTCCTCCGACGCCTTTCTACTGCTAGTGCGCCAAAAATACACCTGGAGGTTGTCAGTCGGTGCAAAAACCTCATTAAATCTCGGTTTTGTGGGCGATTCAATCCCTTAAAAATAACACAATTACGCACCTCAGAAGGGGCCTGAAACGAAAAAAGCGCAATTCCTTTCCAAAACGCAGAGACTTGATTGAGTCCATATTGTTCCAGTCGTTTTTTAAATGAGTCTAAATGCATATTTCTGCAATCAAAACACATAAAACATCCAAAGTGAGGCCAAAAAACGCGCGTTTCTTGTATGACAGGCTACAAATGTGTAAATATTGTGCTTTTTACGCAGCAAAACCACATTTAACCATAAGGATAGCAGTGAATGTCTATAATACAGCAAAATTAAATGCACTTCTCATCAGCTATTAATAAATTAAGGCTCAATTATTGGAAATAAAAGGCTTCTCACCACCGTTACGGTGCCCAGCAGGTGTGGACTCTGAAGGTAGCTCCCATGTCCAAAAATAATAATTCCCTTAGAATTCAGGAAAAAAGCGACGACCACTTCCACTTAGCAACGACTTGTTTTCCCCCCACCCACCCCTTCTTTGAGAAATCCCTCCCCAGGCTGAATGGATGGGCTTCTAATGGGCACCGCTTTGATTTTTTTTTTCTCTTTTCCTTTTTCCTGCGCGCGCCTGACGCGGAGAAATCCGTCCGCGCGCCGCACGTTGGACGAGCGTGGGTCTGGGAGCCAAAACGGCGTCACAAGATGGCCCGAGACACCAGGAGACATCAAAGGAGCAACCTGTTGTTCGTGACCGAAACACCTGGACTTCACCTGATATCCAGCCTCCACCCTCCTCCCGGCTGTTCGCAGCCAACGCCTCCCTTCCCCATCCGCCCACATTCAGTGTTTCTGTTTATGATGGCCTTTAAATCCTTTCCGAACATGTCAAATACTTTTTTTTAATTTATTTATTTGTCATCAAAATATCATTAATTTTAATGTCCAAGTTGTCTTTTTATGTAATCATTTGTTTTTTTTTTATTCAATGTAATATTTTAATTCTGTCATTATTAAAAAAAAAAAAAAAAAAAGGGGCTTAATGAAAGGTTTTTTGGCACGTGCTTGCCCACGTTGACACCCAAATGTTCAACACAGGCGACACCTCCTGAGCTTTTGTTGGCAATTTCTGCCACCTGCTGGACAAGATGCCAATTTGCAACCGGATTTGGTTACATAATGGAAGTTTATTCTGGAAAGTTGGAGATTAACAGCGTTTGATAATGCTGTTGAAGTGGCCATAAATATAATACAATACTGATAAAAAAAAAAATAATACTGCAAGCTTAAACCATGACACCTCCACCACCATGCTTTGTACTGGACTATTCCCCTGAGAGACCCACTCCGATTAAAATCATGTTTTGGGGTTTTTCATGTGTTCTTCTGGCCTTTTTATGATTATGGAGAACAAAAATAAAGAAAATTAGGAGAAAATTGTATTTGTGAGTATTCATTTATTCAAATCACTGTGAATCAGATGGAAAAAATATTCTGTTCAGAAAAGAGCATAATTGTGACAAAGAAAAAAAGACACAAGTTCCCTGCTTCTCTCCATTCTGATGCATTCACTCATAAACCACTAAATCCATGTACGCCTTCATCCGAGCTGGCATTTGGTTCAAAACTATACGTTAAGATAGCTCCAACTACAGCAAAGGCACATTTCTAATGAGTTCCTGCCACTCTGCAGAAACGATGTCCTAGAAAACAACGCAAGTTTGTTGATTTTGGCTAAAAACGGCATCATCTTTAAAACAAACAAACCTCTGTGAACACTTTGAAATAGATCCAAATAGAATTGGAGTGGGACATCTTTTTTCGTACATTGCCTCCATATATTCACTTGTCTTGAACAAATTGAGGTGGTATGATATTTCATGTGTCATGTTCACTTAATATTCTGACCAAACAAGGACACTTCTTATGATCTGATGTGTAAAACCGCGGTGTTGACCCAAGAGAAACATTCATTTGTATGGGACAATACCGGCCTTTATGTGAGCAATTATTGCCAGAGCAGACAATCGTAGCACTGATGAGGACATTCAGCTCAGCCCTGTGTGACATGAATAGAAGGCAAACACTTTCTGGCAAATATGAAACCCATCCCTTGCTGTCAGCTGTGGTTGACACACCCTCGCACTCGGTGGAGCGCGTTGGTCTCACATGGCTGCAAGGAGTTTCACTTCATCATCCGACTGACAACTCCTCTGGAGATGTTGACCAGCCGGCCCAAAACACAGCAACAGTTTTTGGCAGAGTGTCAAATGGAAAGTAACACACTTACAACGGCAGTTCGGCACCACTGAGTTATTACTTGTTTTCAACACAAGTCTGACAGTTATTTCTCTTTGAGGGGGTGACACAGGCTGGAAAGAGGCCCACAATTGGACTTTTATCAGTGAATCATTGAGATTTTTCACCACCTTATGTGTCAGAGTTTGCTGGTTTGTACATTTTCACATTTTTATGCTCCATTTAAACAACTTTTATTCTGATTTCATGTCTTATAGCTGATGCTATGTTCACATGCGCTTTCAAGCAACCACTTCCAATAAAAAAGTCTATGTAAATGTGCGTTACTGTGCTTCTATGTTCAAAAAAGTTAAACCAATTGAACTTTGACCAATCAGGGACTTGGATTTGGCAATGACGTATGGATGACAGCGTTTTTAGTTCACAGAAAAACCAGCCGCTTAAATGGTCTTCCTGCTGGTTTAATATTCTTGCTCTTATCAAACACGCGAAAATCGGTGGCGTCTCCTTTCTTCTTTGTAAATCTAAATCTGATTTAATGGAAATCTTTGTAAATGATCCACCTACCACTGGAATGTTCCCCCTCGAGGATGAAAACTTTCCATCTGCCAAAGAAAAACCTGTTAAATAACCAACAAAACAAAGAAAACAGAAAAACTTTCTTACAATTTTTCTTTAAAATAAAAGCCATCCAAACTACTTCTCTAACTTTTTTGCAGACTCCAGTTTTTGTTCCAACCAACTCTTCTTTAGCGACATCTGATTGATCGGACCAGCAGTGAATCGGTTAGGGAGCTACACCGTCCCTTGAGAATCGTATTCATGCCTATTGTTCAAACCTACTTGTGGGTCAACCACAAAGCAAAAACAAGAACATTGAAGCAAATCAAAAGTCATTCAACACCGCCAAACAGTCAAGAAATCCTTCTGCAAACGATCCAACCGTCAACTACCCAACAAATAACCAAGAAAGAATCGTCTTACCTCGCCTGCACCACTGAAAAACACACTGAACTATGAATGGAAAGTATAATCTGACCAACCAACAGCAATAAATACCAAGTTATCACAGAGAAGTGGCCGTTTGAGTTCTAACCAGCCAAAATGAAACCAAAATGCTTACAACCCAGACAAAAAAACTGGTCATCACTTGGGTTCAGTATGGTCCCTTTCTGGCTCATTATGGCCCCAAACAATAAAAGAAGTTCTTCCTAAATCAACCCATGACGTAACCATGGAGACAACATTCAGTAGAAAAGTGATGGAACCACGTAAAGCAGCTCTGTTCATGGTCCGTCACCTCTCCGTGACTTTGCTGTGAGTTTCATTAGAGGCCAGGTGGTGGATTCTGGCTCCTGGTACAGACAGAGTGGTTGTGGCTCAGAGGAGGGTCCCTCGCTCGCGTCTGCGAGATGCCGTGACTCTGCACTTCGCACCAGCCTGTGTGCTCATCGAGTTCACTGCGAAAAAGCAGGACTTCCTCGGGTCGCGTGACCTCAAATGAGCTCTTTGCTTTCAACAGAAAAGCATCGACATCAGTGTCTGAGGATCATCTTGATTTCACTCATCGTCAAACACGTTGCTCCTCTTCAGAGCTCACGTGGGCAACATTGATGCCCGTTTCCCAACATGCTCTGTGACAATACAGAGCAACAGCCTGGATGGGATGACTAAACCGTCTCTGCGTTCATCTCTTACTCATCAAAAGGGTTCATTAAGGTGGACAGTCACACAGTGATTTTCACAATGAGATTACAAGATTACAGAAGGTGTGGACATGTATTTCCCTCGCTTGCTTTGATTAAACTCCCACTTAACTGTTCGCCTGCTGTATGCAGATGAATAAAGAGGCTTTTGTTGCTCCAGCAGAGAGCCGGGCTTTTCCAGCCGTTGGCATTCTTTTTGTACCTGTTGAATAATTAGGCACGACACCAACCAGAGTGCCGCAAAAAAAGAAAAAAAAAAAAAAGCTAAGCTAAGCTAAAATTGATGGAGAGCTCTCGATGTATCCAGTACTTCATCCACTTTTAATGTTTTGCACTGAGGATTGCTCTGTTGACAGACTTGTTCTGTCCCACTCTGTGCCGTAAAGAATGTATCTACAGCATAAATTAAAATAAATCCATCCATTCATTTGTTAATCACCACATCCATCCATCCATCTTCCAGCTCTTTCGAGAAGACGTGGAGGCATTACCGAGCCAGCAGAGTTCAGATGTTCAAACCACCAGTCAAGGAACACTGGCTCACACATGGTAAAGAACATGATCGAGAACAGGAAAAAGACAAATGCAACGGAACTCCCACATCTGAAAGTAAAGTCCATTTAAGCCTTTAAGGGGGTTGTTTTTTTGAGAATTAGGATGAAGAAATGAGGGCTGCAACACAGTCCTTTGAGCCCAGATGACTGTTTTCAGTACGACAGAGCAGCAACAGTTTAACCCAATCCCATAGAGGGGATTAAGTGGATTGAGAGCCCCATGCAAACTTTGCTGTGTGTGAATTTAGCATTAAAATGGAGTTGGAGCTCTCAGTATGCTGACTGATAACTTCATGCCTATATACGCACTTCACATGACAGACCAACAACACACACAAACGCAGACTTGCAAAGGACAGTCATGTGACTGGGCAGGATTTATAGGTGTGGCAGGCTAAACGGAGAGATTACGGCGCTGCCTCCCCTTTCGTTTCCTCCTCCTCTGCCTTTCTCCTCCCGCCACTTGAACCCGGAGGAGGAAGCTGGAGCAGAATGGGACGGCGGTGTGCACACAGGTAGGGGTTGGTGGGCTCGTGGATGCATGCATGACCTTTTTAAAAATGGGAAGTGTGTGGTGGGGAGGCAGGGCAGCCCACAGACACATTAATCTCCCTGACTTCAGAAATGGAGTAAGCTCATTTGGAGTGCAGCATTAGAGCAGGAACAACATGGCTGAAGAAGGTCTGAGTGTTACAGTGTTTTCCTGGGATTTCACTAACAGTTTTGGCATTTATTGTCGAGGAATTCATCTTTTTTCCCTGTTTTCTTCAAGCAGACTGAAGCAGGTCTTGAAGTTCACACTAGAAAATGATTTATTTACCTTTCTCGCAATAGAATTTCTATGAATGAATGAAAACGAAGGGCTCAGGAACTAAACAGAATTTCAAATGAAAGTACTTTAAGTGCTTATAGTAGGTAATAATGCAAATCTGAAAGAGTTATAGGCTGGATCTATGTTAGAAAGTATGGCTACATGGTGGCCAAGCTGTTGCAAATAAAAATCAAAGAATGGTTGAAATCTCAATGCACTTTGGAAGTTGTACAGCTTTGAACCACTATCTACTAATGTTCGTTACAAGAATGGTTTTCTTTCCTTGTTTCCACATATTAGTTTCAAACTCCAAAATCCATTTTGAAAATAATTTTATGTCATTTTCATATGTATGAAATGTTTAAATGCTGAATAGAAAAGGTTGAAACAGTAGTCCCAATAACTGTTTATAGCTGTAAAAAAGACTCTTGTAAATTCATACTTTTTTAAACAAAATTAATACAATTTCTGACTATAAAAATACATATATAATTATTTCATGGATTTGCTCATTAAACTGTTACTATTATGGTCTATTTTGTTCCCAGTTGTGGAATTTCCTAAACACAATGCTAAAAAACTGATCCGATGTCATGAAACGAACACATCTCCTTAAGGAATAATAAAGCATCGAAAGCAACTTTCTAGCTTGTCATAAATTTTAAAAAATAACAAGCTAAATGTTCATGAGTTTACACGAACATGTCTTAATATAGTGCTTGCTCATATTTAACAGCTTTAAAAAAACATAAAACTTAATTAAATGTGAAGAAAGGTGAAGATTAATAACTTAGAAAAATCTACAGGATCTGTATGGAATATTACTCAATTGTTCATTTGCTGGTAAATATTCATTTTGGCAAAAGGTCAGATTCCATTCCTGTTTGTGAAAACCTTATCATAAAAAGTCATCGAGGCTCATTGAGTCAGCTTTCTACTGTGGCGTATTGGCTTTCAGCTCTTTATCCGTTTGTTATAAGGGTAATGATCTACTAGATTTTTAAAGTACTTATGCGTGATTACTATTTTTTTGAAAGAATTTGCAGAAATCCTCCACAATTTCTACAAGAAACTGCAATTCACAGCAAATATTGCTAAAATTACGCCTAATGTGATATTGTGTTTAGCTTTGTTGAATCTCCTGATTAAATATGAGGTGAAAGGTTGTTGAAAAGGAATATTATTTATTTCAAAAAATGGACTTGTGTGGAGGCGGAACGGGAGTGGCCCTTTTTGCTTTCCATACACGCATGAGTGCGCGCGGCGAGAAGCACGTGCGTGTTGATGAGCAAACAAGCAGCTGTTGGTCCGGCACGCGCCGCTGCCTGGACAGTAAGCTAGCACTTTATATAAAATTGAATTTAACGAACCTTAAACGTTAGCTTTGTGATGAGGCTGACTTCAAGACGACTTCAATGTTTTTTCTAACCGCGGAAGGAGGCACGAGCGGCTATAAAGTCACGCGGTAAGTTTTTCATTAATAAAAAATGAAATTTCGGCCTGGAAGAAAACATTCCTGACGTCACTCGATTTCCATTTTACCAACTTTAAATTGACATGGCTAAAAATAAGGCGGAATTATTTCAAGTTCTAGTAAGGTTTGATCTTTTTAGGTAATATATTTATGTTTAAAGACAAAAGTTTTACTTGTTATAGTAAAATAGATTAAAAGTGATGAGTATTAGCTAATTAATGTACTTTTTTAAAAACAAATTTACCTTGAATTTCTTTCAAACTTTGTGGAAGAAATGCGCTAAAATAGGTTTTACTGTGCTTTCTCAACCTCTTTAATAGGTTTTTTTTATTATTATTTTGTGGTTTGTTTGTTTTTTACCTTAAAAAAATAGAAGTTACATTTATTTGAAGAAATAAAATGAAAATTTATGATTAAACCACATCCTCGTTTATAATATTGGAATATTCAAGCCAAATTTTTCTTTTTTATTTGGTACCAAAAAAAAAAAAAAACAGAAATCAAAATATAACTAGTAAGTGCAACACATTTTTACACACACAATCTTAGTTTTGAGCAAACATAAATTGATTGTGTACAAAAAGTCACTCTTGAGAGTTATCAGATGATCCAACAAGTGGCAGAATGTTTTTTTTTTTTTTTTTTTACTTATTCTTGTGGCGTTTTTCTTATGATGGCGGACAGATATAAAGAAAAAGCTCTGTTTGTTTCTTAATTCAAATCAATGTGAACCAGGAGCAGACCAACCCAGTGCTAGTCAAAAAGATGTATAGAAAACAGGGTGGGTGTGACCACAAGCTCCCTGCTTTTCTCCATTCCGATCCATCCACTTGTGTACGACTAGAACCATGTCCAGGTTTTTTAAGTCGTTTTTCTCGTCTGAGCTGCGTCTGGCTCAAAGCTGTACGGCTGACTAGCTCCAGTTTCGCTAGGCGTTTTTTTCATGTTAGGTTGGTGGTGTGACGGGCTGTCTGCTGGCGAGAGAGGATGTAAACAGATGGATGATGGGAAGTGGGGGGAGCCTTGCTATGGGCCAATGATCTCGCCCACAACTCTGAGGCGAATTTCTAATGAAATGCTACTTTTTAAAATTTTGTCCAAAAATAACGTGATCATAATTAAAAGAGGGAACGGTTTTACAACGGAACAAACGGAGTCTCCTTCACTTCCGCAGAAATGGATGACCGAGCAAATCCTCTGCAAAGAGAACACTTCCTGTCTGTGGTTCTTCCCGGGGGGCTGGAGAAGAATGCCACTGTTCATGGAAGGTACTTTCTTCCCACATTAGTTTAAGACATTTATTTGGTTCCATTTCCCCTCATGACTGTTGCCATTTAACATTCTCGGTTTTTAGTAAACCCGTGATGGACCTGTTGGTGACTCTGTGTGCCGGTTACCACCTCAATCCCTCTGACTACACGGTGGAGTTTCTGTCGACCAACAAGAACAGCATCAGCTTCAAACCGAATTCACCCATCGGTCTGCTGGAGGCCGAGAAGATGGTGCTAAAGCCCAGAGCGACCGAGGAGAAAACCAAGAAACCGTATATGCCTCAGGTAAAACGAAACAAAAAAAGCCACAGAATGTCTAAGGCAAGAGCTTGATGTTAGAGAGTAAGAACGTGTCCTTGCAGGCAACAGTCCGTTTGTTGATCAACTACAACAAGTCCCACAAAACGGTGGTGCGAGTCAACCCCAATCTTCCTCTGGAGATGCTGCTTCCAGCTGTGTGTGACAAGTGCGAGTTTCATGTGGAAACGACCGTCCTGCTCAGAGACTCTCAGTCCAAAGAGCCACTGGACCTGAGGCGGAGCTTAAACGATCACGACCTGAGAGAGCTATTTGCTAAGGACACAGCCTTAAAGGACCCCACTGTCCCAGAAGTCAGGCCGTCTGAGGCTGGTATGTCATAAGACACACAAAAGGTTACTTTAAAATCCTTTGATCTGCTTTCAGCTCCCTGTAAATGTCACATTTTGTCTGCTAGCTTTAGAAACATGCGTTGTGGTTCTAATCCAAAGAGAGTATTAAAAAAAGGAAATATCATTGGTACAATGGAGACAAAAACAAGATCTTGCAGTCTGTAGTTTAAATCAAAGGTCAGAGTGCTGCAGGGGTGTTTGGAACGTTATCATGACAGTTTTTTTTACTTTTTCAAACCAATTGCTAGTCAAAGAGCTGTTGTAATTAGTGCTGTCATACATTTTTGAGTGTTTCATTAACTATGGCCTGTAATTAATTAATCTTTTTTTTTAAATCTAACCTAATAATTGCAGTGAAAAGCCTCATTGTGAGGTATTTTCAATAAAATGTGTGATATTGTGGCACAGTAAAAGATCAAAATACAACAAATGAGGTTTGCAATTAGGTTTTTTAGTACTATAGGCTTCCAATTAGGGATAAACCGATATGTTTTTTTTTCAAGGGTGATAAGATACCAATATTTTTTTAAAAGTCTAGGTGGCTGATGAACATGTACCTAAAGTTTTTCGAAGCTTGGTCCCAAATGTTGTAGTGGTGCAAATCTGCTCCAGGCTTTTTCTTTCACGGCTTTATTCCGATGGATAAAAGACTTGGTGTTATAGAATTCCAGCTGGGCACAAACTGCATATTTTAGGTTCTCCTCCATGATCAAATTTCACGGTTGGTTCCTGCTTGAATTGAAAAGGACACCATCCATATGTCATTACCAAGTCCCTGATTGGTCAGCTGGTTTTACTTTCAAAATGCATTCAATAGACGTGCGTTTTGCACGTAAGTTTGAACGTGGAAGCCCGAAACGCGCTTTTACATAAACATTTCATTGAAAGTGGTTGCTTAAATGCATGTTGCCAAAGCTGGCAAACAGAAATGATGTGCAGAGCTTGTCAGTTTCAGACTAAAAACGACAGTTAAGGCCTTAGTCACAACTCCCCTTACTGGTGAATACGAGCTGTCTGTGGGCGAAAAGTGGGTGAAAAATGAGCAAATCTGTATGCAGGTAGTAGCAAGATCATAGACCTCTTGGTGTGCCTGTAGAATGAAAGCACACTCCAGGCGACACATTATATATAAGGAACAGTTTAATAACGTGTAACAGTGAAGTTGGTGAGACGCAGGCGTCGTAAGGGTACCGTACGACAGCATAACCCATGCGTCGCAAGTGTGGCTAACTTGCATTATTCTTACAAATACTTCAGGAAACACTTCCCACACGCACGATGATGGTACTTTCCATTTCATGGCTGTACATGTCTCAAGACAAACCCTTAAGATGCGACCCCTTCTCTCTATGACCCTCCATGGGCCCGGACAACCTAAAAACTGACAGAATCTGTACGGATGCGTGTGACGAAGGCTTAATGCCCGTGTTTCCAGAGAGGAGAGCTCGTTTTAGTTGTTCTATTATTTATTGTGGAACGCAAATTTCCACATTTCTCTTCTGCTGTTCTTCTAATTACTGTGTTTGCTGTACAGTCACTCTGAAACTGCAGTTTGACCTCTTTCCAAGAAAAAAAGTCGATCTTCCTGAAATGCTTCTAACCCAGAATTTATTTGGCTCTAAAAAGTTCTTCATTACATGGAAATCTATTAGATTTAACCACCAGAACATAAACTGAACTCTGACAACTTGCTGTAATGAGACCTCTGGGATCTTTCCTCCCCACATGCATCTTTGAATTAGTGTTTTTTTTGTTAAAACCCTGCAGCAATCAGAGCTGCTGTTGAATAAAGAACAGAGATGGTGTAAAAATCAGTTTTAGAGCAAAGTCTGACCAGTTTCTGAATGTTTTTACTTGGAGCGTTTGTCAGACCTGCAGAGGTCATCTCACCTCCTCTGCTATGTGCTTGTATGTGTGTGCTAGAGTGCAAAGTCTTATCCATGGTTTACTGATAATTGTGTCCTAGACCTCCTGAATAAGGAAAATAAACAGAAGAAAAGAGGATTCTTCAGCCTTTTCCGAAGGAAGAAAAAGCAACATCAGCCAGTACGTGTTCAGCTCTGTCGCTTTAAACAAAAAGTTTCCGTATTCACATTGACATTATTCCCCTGTAGAACGGAACGGCGAGCGCTCCAGCGTCTCCCAGTCTCAGCAGAAACGTTGAGAGGGGCTCAGACTGCAATTCTCTACCTGCAAACACGTCCAAGAAGAGGCGAGCGCCCCCGCCGCCAATGTTAGCCTCTCAGAGCATCCCAGGCAACCTCAGCAACTGCAGCGAGCGACCAGTGCAGGTTCCTGCTTCACCGTCTCCAAATATTTGTTTAAAGACTGAAATTTATAATTTTTTCCCCTGTTTTTTGGTGCAGACGTCTGCTGAATCTAACTTAAGAAGTACCAAGAGGAGGGCGCCCCCTCCTCCCCCATGTGTGAACGCTGCTCAGGATTTGAGCGCAGACGCAGATGTCAGAGGTAAAACCATCGCTTTGGAGTTCTGATGATGATCTCCCAAAAATGAAACGACAAAAGATGGTAAAAATGCAAGAAAGTAAGAACTGCTGTCAATAATCGAAATCCATCAGATTTCAACTTCTCAGCACCAGCTAGTTAGAAACACCCCCACCCCCCCCACCCCCCAGGAAGGAGCTCTAGTCTGATCTTTCATACAGATAGGCTTTTGGGGGGAGTGGCCTATAGGATTCAAACAGGACACAACACAGCGGAAAAAGGTTTGTTGCAAAAACGTGTTTTTTGTCCTTTAGAAACAGTTTGGGGGCTGGAATGTCTTCTAGGGAAGTCCCGATCCGATTCCGAGTCATTTGATTTTGAGAATCTGACCTTTGTACCAGGAAAAAAAAAACAAACAAATAAAATAATCAGATCCATTCAGAGCTATTGAACATTTTTGCGTTATGTGATTCATATCTCTATTAAAAATACTTATTGCATGAATATGATGATGAATATTCATGACTACTTCATATACATGTAACCATTTATTTGTTTTGGTTGTTTTTGAGATGTTCATGTTGTTTGTTTCCCAAAGCTTACACTTTGTAGAGACTCCCTTGGTAGCTGATTAATTCTCATTAGAAATACATAAAAAAAACCTGATTTTTTTACTTTTGAAATATCTTGTAGGTCTTAGTTTGTGTTTAAATAAACCGATGGAGACACCTGCTGTTGGTTTTAAATGCTAATTGATTTGTTGAGTCCAGAAATCCAAATTGGTGAATATCTCACCACGTTTACCGAACTGTTTTTGTGCACTTCCTGCTCTAACTAGTGCCGTTTTTTTCTGCGTTTTACAGCAGTAAAATGCGGTGATCCGTTCATGACATGCATTAACTGTAATAAGTTGCTTGAAATGTCTGACACTAATCATAGTAAAAATAAGAAAAATATTTGATCATCAAAATACAATATGTGGTTTTGATTGGGTCTGAAACTCCATGATCAGGCCTGATTTCTGATCATGTGATCGAATCGGGAAACCCCTCATGTTTTTCTATTGTCAGAATACTGCTGTAAATTGATTGTGTTCAAACTGATTTTATAAAATGCTGATGCCATTTTTTAAGCTTCCATTCAAAAGCTGAGTTTGATGCCTGGATTTGAAAAAAAAAAAAAAGGATGTTTTTAAAGTAAAGATGGATTTGGTTTTTGATTCAAGTGATTCTAATATTGTTTGAGAAGAGGACATTGCTCGCCAGGTCTGTCACTTTTGCCGGATCTTCCCCGTTTGTCAGGTCACTGTCTGAACCAGCAGGAGATTAGATATGCCACAGTAATCCCAATAGACCTTTTACAGTGTTTTTAGAGTAAATCAATCAGAGAAGAGTGGAGTTGAATCCAGAGGAAAATGTAATCATAAATGGAAGATTGATCAGTTATATAAAGCTGCATTGGTTGTAGCTGATCAGAATGGCGACCCGTGACCTTTTGCCTTTATTTACGTAACTGGACACTTTGTTTGGGAGACGCAGGATTCTTCTGCAGTTTAGAGAATAATTTTGTGTATTCTGTCAGCAGTTACGTTTAATTAGTGCTTCCTTTTTTCTTTTTTTTTGACTCCTCCGTTGTTTTCCTTTTAGAAACAATAAATTCCAAACTGCTGAATGAGTGTCAGGGCGACGGAGCAAAAACAACTCCCTGCCTGCAGTCTGTGCTGAGCAAACCCACTTCAGATTCCAAGCAGCTTTCAGCTGTGAACATATGTTCTCAAAGTCGAGCTTTTCCACTTCCAGCGCGGCGATTCCTGAAGAGTCATTGAAGAACCGCTCCGTCCATCATTCTGATTTCTCCTTTTGGCTCTCCGCCCCCTCAGTGACTTTTAAAAGAACTATTACATGTTTAGGCTCTAATTTTTCTACTTCTTTTGTGTATTTTTGTACATTTTTTTTCAAGTTTGTAAACATTTTTCTACCTTCGCTTAAACAAATCTGTCACAGCATCACTTCTCACACAAATTCCTTCAACCTTTTTAGTACACCATTTTCATAAATATTTCTCTATTTATTTAACCTCTTCAGATCTGGCATCCACATGAGTAACCTCACATCTCAGGTTTTATTTCCCAGTTGCACACAGACAAAATTGTTGGTACCCTTCGTTAATAACTTAAATCTGACTAATGTAATAAAAATGTTATGACATTGAACCAATGAAAATCAGACATTGCTTTTTAACCATCCTTCAACAGAATTATTTCCAAAAATGAAATCATAAAACAGGCCTGGACAAAAATGATGGTACCCATCACTTAATATTTTGTTGCTTGACCTTTTGAAGCAATCCCTGCAATCAAACAGTTCCCGTAACTGTCAAAGATAGTTCTGCACCTGTGGACAGGTATTCTGGCCCACTCCTTGTTAGCAAACTGCTCCAGTTGTCTCAGGTTTGAAGGATGCATTTTCCAGACGCCATGTTTCAGCTCCTATAGATGCTCAAAAGGATTTAATTCCGGGCTCATAGAAGGCCACTTTAGAACAGTCCAATGTTTTCCTCTGAGCCATTCTTAAGCTGTGTGATTTGGGTCATTGTCCTGCTGCGAGACCCATGACTTACGACTGAGACCAAGCTTTCTGTACATTTCAAGATTCAAGTTCTTCAAGAGAGAACTTGAATCCCTTGAAAGTCTTGAGATTTCACTGTACCCTGCACACATTCAAGACACCTTGTGCCAGATGCAACAAAGCAGCCTTAGAACATAACAGAGCCTCCGCCACAGTTCTCAGTAGAGACTGTGTTCTTTTCTTGATCTGCTTCATTTTTCCATCTGTGAACATAGACCAGATGTGCCTTTCCAAAACGTTTCATTTTTGTCTCATCTGTCCATAGGACATTCTCCCAGGAGCTTTGTGGCTTGTCAACATGTAGTTTGGCAAGATTTCTTTTCAACAATGATGTCCTCTTTGGTCGTCTCCCATTAAGTACACTTTGTGTCAAACGGTTGGACAACGGATGGAGTGATCTGACACTGATGTTCCTTGAGCTTGAAGTTCACCTTTAATCTCTTTAGAGGTTTTTCTGGACTCTTTTGTTACCATCCGTATTATCCTTCTCTTTGATTTGTCATCAACTTTCCTCTTGCAGCCTCGACCAGGGAGGTTGGCTACAGTCCCATCTGGATCTTAAATTTCTGAATGACGTGCAGCTGTAGACACAAGAACATCAAGCTGCTTGGAGATGATCTTATAGCCTTTTCCTTTAACATACGTGTCTATAATTTCGCTTCTAATGTCCTGAGACGAGTCTTTTCTTTGCTTCCTCTGGTCCATGTAGAATGTGGTGCACACCATGTCACCAAACGGCACAGTGGCTGCCTGTAGCCCTTTATATAGGCCCACTGCTGAACGGGGTCCTGTGACTACTTGTGTAGAGGGTTAGCTCAAACATTAAAGTTTTAAAAGCGTAAAAAGTCCGTTTTTTTTATATGAATATTGGCTTAAAGTTAGCTTTTCATATAGTAGTTTTACTAAAAACTAAAAAAAGTTTTAATTATTGGTAAAATTGTACTTCTTCCAATTATAACTAGCCCAAATTATTAAAACAGAGACAGCTCTGTTGAATTTTCACAATATATATCCTCCATCATTGAAACATGCCACAAGAACATGTTGAAACATCATTTTTATTAGACTGGGTCTTTAAGCTGTTGCCACTAGGCTTTACTCTTCATTTATTTTGATTGAGAGGGTCTTTCCTTTTTTTTTTTAATTTGAATTGTATACTTGTCTTAAACTCGTAATTTTAATTAAAATCATAATCAAGCTTTTGAAGAATTTTTAAAACACTGAAGGCTAAAGCTTTGATAGTTTTTCATTATTTTTCAATAATTCTCTGAGTAGTAGACCCACAGCATAATGCTACCACCACCATGCTTCTTTGCAGTAAAGGATGAGCAATATCAATCTGGAAAATATTTTTCTTTTTGAGGAAGACTTTTGGGTATGGATGGGTTTGAACCATCAACCCAACTAGGCAGGCTTCTGTTTTTCTGGCCTAAACCTAATGGATTTTAACCTGCAAAAAAAAAAGTCATCTTTTTTATGATTTTTTTATTTAAACTTATTTCAGGGCAGTGTAAGAATAATGTAGATTATTTTTTCTTCAAAAGTTTTATCAATAAATTATGTTGTATATTCCTTCTTCATAATAATAATTCAGTAGATTTACTTTTAAGCAAACTTTCATGTTTTAAAAGAACTTCTGTCTTTTATGTTTGGCTTACAGACCCACTCTACCCTCTTGAGGAGATGAAAGATGGCGAGGAGTCCCAGAGTGCAAACTCCTCACCACGATCATCCCTTTCTGTTCGTCAGGCGTCTCCACCTCTGTGCTCATCATTTTCTATGTCTCCTGATGACTCTAAACTCCACCCACCTTTGTTTCTGGGGAAAGACTTGTCGGATGCTCGCTCGGCTCTTGCCAAAATCCTGACGTCCTCGGTGTCTAAAGGCACACTTGCCAAACGTTTAAGGAATTCTGCCTCCTTCCCGAAATTCAACGTTTCGTCCTGCATGTCAATGAATTCTGACAGACGGGAGGACAAGGACGTTGGCGTGGAGCCAGAGTCTGTTCTGGGTTTGAACCTTCCAACTGAGAATGAAGATGTTCAGAGGAGAGGGATGACTACGTTTACCGTGGTTCCCACAAAGAAGCTGACCGATGTTCCTGAGAAACTGGCAAAGGAAGAGCGTGTGAGGGAGGAGGAGGAGGAAGGGAATCTGCCTTCTTCCGAAGGAGCCGAAAACATGAACTCAGAAGTTCTAGAGCCGTCCTGTCAACCAACTCCAGTGGACGACACCTCAACTTCTCCTCCATCTCTGAATGATTCAGACGATCAGAACTCTGCAAAGAAGCAGTCATCTGAGGCTGATGAGAATGAAATGGAAGAGAAGGAATTGGAGGTCTCATCTGAGGAGATACCAGCAGCACCGTCAGACCTCAAGGATGGAGAAAACCTCAGTGAAGGCCACATTAATGCAGAACATCAGAAGGAAATTCTTCCAAGTCTCTCAACCGACCCTTGTGTTCCATGTGAGGAGGCAAAAGCTGCCCAGCATGTTTTCCAAGAGGAAGAGGAAGTTGGATTCCCTCCTCCTCCCCCTCCCGTCTTCTTTAAGGAAGACAATGACATCTCGGAGCGAGAAGCTTCATTAGCTTCGGCTCTGCGCCCTTCAGAAGTTGACAGTTCATCCCTAAACGGGCGCACAGAAGAATCCAGCCAGGATCCGACGGGGGTCTTGGCTGCACCCCAATTGTCTCTGGAGAAGAAGACTTTGGCTCCTTCCAGGTTCGCTGAGGCGGTGGCCATGGCTGTCCACCGCTCCCGCCTGCAGAGCCTCAGCAAAACTCCTGAGATTCCTGGTGATCCTCATTGTGCACTTCAGCCACCAACTAGGTCCACATATCAGTACGGTGAGCCATGAGTGACCAAATGGGTTGTTTTTTGTCACTTTGAGACAATAAGACTGATACAATGCAGCCTACAGAGGGAGTATTATGAAATGGGACAGCTGAGCTTTAGAAAAACTGAACTGTTCGAAATCTTTTCTAAAACGAAGAAGATGGCTTGATCAGTTGTTAGAAAGTGGTCAAAAGTAAATGTCGGTGGCAGAGGAACCAGCTGAGCAACAACACAAAGTGAGCCAAAAAAACTGCCTTTTGAGGGTTTTTCTTAAAAGTGACGCATTCATCTTTGAAAGCTACTGATGAGAGCTATGCTATTGTAACAAAACACCCAAGCATTCTTTAGCTCCTCAATAATGACCAGACTACAGAGCATGCGGTTTGTGTTGTCGAACAAACTTCAAACAAACGGAACAATGCAGCTAACTTTAGCAGGTGCTCTGCCAAGGCACTAGAAGCTTTTAACAGCACCAAGGTGTCAAAAATAACTGAGATTTTGACTGTTTTTCTCTTCTTCCATCACCAGAAACATCTCAGTCCTCTGACCAGTGTGCTTTGGTGTTCTTACCTCATCTCTCTTAACACCAGAGCATTAGATCCAGTGATGACTTTCTTTCAACTACCGTAATTCTTCCGTCGTTTTTGCAATGAATGTAGTGGCTTGAAAAGTATGCACACCCCTTGAACTTCTCCACATTTTCTCACATCATGACCACAGACATAAATATAGTTTGTGAAAGATCAACTAAAAGTGTCACACACTTGACAGAAAAGAAAGAAAATTATACTAGAGTTCAATTTTTTTTTACAAATAAAAAACTGAAAAGTGCAGTGTGCAAAAGTATTCAGCCCCCCTGAGTCAATACTTTGTGGAACCCCCTTTTGCTGCATTTACAGCTGCAAGTCTTTTGGGGTTTGTCTCCACCAGCTTTGTACATCTAGAGACTGAAATTTTTGTCCATTCTTCTTTGCAAAACAATTTAAGCTGAGTCAGATCATATGGAGAGTGTTTGTGAACAGTAGTTTTCAGATCTTGCTACAGATTCTGGATTGGATTTAGGTCTGGACTGTGATTGGTCCATTCCAACACATGAATCCGTCTCATTTGAAACCATTCCATTGTAGCTTTGGCTTTATGTTTAGGGTGGTTGTCCTGTTGGAAGGTGAATCTCAGCTCCAGTCTCAAGTGTTGTTCAGACTTCAACAGGTTTTCCTCCAATATTATGGAGAGAAATAAGTATCACTCCGATTTGTGCGTGCATAATTCTTGATTTGTGCGTAACGTTGGATTCTTTATTTGTAATTCATGAAATACATTTTGTGCATGAGTACAAAAACTACACAATTAAAAAAAAATACAATTTACACATGTACAACTTAAAATTACTACATCTTAAAACTAACTACACGCACAAATCTTTAAAAAATTATGCACAAATCGCTTGTTATGCACACACAAAACCGCATTTACACACAAATCTGATTTGAGACTCTTCACGTCTCTCAGATTCGTTCGTAAATGATGTGTTTAAATGCTTCTGGAATGCTGGGTCGTCAGTGTTCTTATCAGCCGCTCTGAACTTAGATGGTGAATAATATCTGGAAGAACTTTCTTAAACAGATATGCCAGCTAATTTTTATTTCAGGTAATTTTTTAATCAGTTTTTTTATTTGTAAAAAAAAATTGAACTCTTGTATAATTTTCTTTCGACTTCAGAATTGTGTGCCACTTTGTGTTGGTCTTTCACATGCAATTCCAATAAAAATATATTTGTTTGTGGTCATAATGTGAGAAAATGTAGATACTTTTGCAAGCCACTGTAATTCCAGACAATGTTGAAGCAGAGAAAAGCAGCCTTGCGCTGGTGTGTAACACTTAACAGTAATGAAGTGTTCACACAATCAGTTAAATCAGCTGATTTACATTCATTGTGTAAACGGTCAAGGAGTTACAGCAGGTCAAAGAGCGTGTACTTTTTAGATGTCGCCAACAACACCTCCAGTGTTAAAGAGTTAAAAATGTGAACTTCAGAAATCAGCACAGAAAAAAACTTAGACTGGTTCATCCATAGTGATTGCGTCTTCCGCGACGATGCGTATTTCAGTAAGTCTGAAAGATCAGGGAGCACGAGGCATTGTTTTTAACAACCGGATCAGCTAAGACAAAACAGGTGGGATTATAATCTATGAATGCAGTTTGATTAAAGCAGGATTCCTTCAGAAATTCATAGTGTTCCAGTCTTATTTGCTTTGTTTTAAAATGTGCTTTCGTAATGCAGTTTCCCAAATAAACTATTCGTCTCCTTTATTTTTTTAAGTCATGTTCTATTGACTTGTGCTGATGTTAGTTTTAGTTTGACTCTGAGTTGTTTTTTTGCCTTTAAGTGCCACAGGCTTTTTAATTTCCTTGTTTTGATTTAAAGTGTTTCTATTTATTTGTATATAAGCATAAACTTGAAGCTCTGATATCCAGTAGATGGTTTGTCTGCTGCTGCTTCAGTGTTAACATCTGTGTATTTTCCTGCACAGGTGCCTGAGCTGCTGTCACACACCAGAACATGGAAATTCAGGCTTCAGCACTTCCCAGGATTTCTCTACAAACTGCATCAGTTTCAAAAAAAGTTAAAAAAGAGACCTTTTTTTTTTTTCCTGGTTGTAAATTTCACTTCTGTTTCATTACTTTGTTTGTTCTCAGAATGTTCATCCGGAAACCAAACAATTTCTGTTCTGGAAATCGTCAACCAAGCAGGACCCCCCTTTTTTTTTTTTTTTATATAAAAGATTGCTGCACATGTGCCAATACAAACGCTTCTTCAGTTTTGTGAATAACAAAGTACGTTACCTGCAGAAAATAATATATTTTGTGCCAGGATTTGCTTTATATTGTGAAATTAGCAATATTGGGCTTTGTCCAAACTGGAAATTTAGAGCTGAAGTTTAGCTGTTGTCCAGTAGGTGGCAGTACAGTATAACTTTTAAAACTATTTATTTTTCTGCTTGCTGTTTGATCTTGCATTTTAATTCAGTGAATTTTTAAAGGTCTATTTGGTCTTTTTTTTTTTCGTAGTTGTTCATAGTCATGAAGGAGATGACGGAACGATCCTCGTGCCGCCTCTGAGGAGTTCTTTTTGCTCATCGGAAACTCATGAATTATTGAATGTAGACATCAGAATTCCTTACATTTCTATGAATATATTAAAAAAAAAAAGTTTTTGGAGAAGTCAGTTGTATGTCAAGAATCTCCTCAATAAACTCAGTCCACTTTCCTCACATGCACACGCGGTTTGTCTTTATCGGACCCACACCTCGGGGCTAAACTGCACAGCTATACTTGGGTGCCAAAAGAATCCGCGCTGCTTTACGTATCGATCCGCCCCTGGCTTTGGAGGAGCTCAAAGCTGAAGACCAAGCCAGAACCGCCTGTGGCGAAAGCTCCCTTGCCAGGCCTGGACTGAGTGGGCTTGCTTCAAGACCCCCCCCCCCCCTTTCTCCTTACTCTCTACCTAAAGACGGAGGAGGAGAGAGAGGACGGCGGTGGCTTGCTGGTGGATGATGGGAGGCGACCGTTGACCCTGTCGTGTTTCTACCCCCAGAGGGAGCGCCCAGCCCTCAAGGGCACCGCCGTGTCACACTGTCGTTGTCATGGAGAATGCCATTACCACCCCAGAGGGGGAAAACCTGCGTCCAATGGTTAGATATATATATTTTTAAAGAAGAGAAAAACACACACTGGAGAGTGGCCTGCTTCCTGCCCGCCGTGATGATTTCCAGTGTAAGTGACAACTTTGGCATTAGCTTTGGAAAGGTTGATTCTGAAACCCCCTTTCCTGATTGTCCAGAGGGAAAGAATGATTAATGCAGACAAACAAAATGCTGACCTGTCGCACGTAGTTACATCTTTTATAGAGTTTAATAGAGAGAACTCCAGAATCAGTGCTCTACTTCAAAGTTCAGAACAATAAAATCTGAGCCTTTTTTATCAGAAGGCATTTTCTTGCTTTGATTAGATGGTTAGACATTGGGGGTGGCAGTAGCTCAGGTGGTTGAGCAGGTCGGCCAGTGATCGAAGGATTGGCCGCTCCCTCCAGCCAACCGTCGTCGTCGTGTCCTTGGGCAAGGCACTTAACCCTCCTTGCCTCCAGTGTGGTTCCACTGGTGTGTGAATGCGCATAAATGTACTGGTGATGGTCAGTAGGCGTGAACTGGCAGCCTGGCTACATCAGTAGTTTACCATCACCAAGTATGAATGAGGTGTAAATGAAAAATAGATATACATTGTAAGCACTTTGAGCATCTGGAAAAGCGCAGATATATCCAATCCATTATTATTAGTGCTGTCATGATTTTCACTGCAGTGTGAATATAACACAAAAACTGAATATAGAACTTATGTACAAAAATAGAACTTTTTATGTCCAATAGTATACTATACTGTGACAAACTGTTTCAAGAGATTTGTTCTCAAGGAAAATTGTTGATAATTTGTGCATTTTATTGTAATTTATTATCTCTAAAAAACACCAAAAACTTTTTTGTCACGTTCTGACATGTTGAAACTAAATTTATTGCTGTTTAAGGACAGATTTTAAATCCTGCAACAACAGTGAGATAAATCTTATGATCATTTCTGTTTTTAACTTAAAAATTTTGTCCCATAAGAGTCAGTGCTCAGCATTAGACAGTCAACTTGGTCTTCAGAACAACTTGTGCCAAATCCACTGATTACTATGCATTTTTCAGGCAAAATAAAGATGTTTAAATAAAAAAATGTTTCTCTTTAGTTTAGGAAAAAAAAAGGATCAATAGAAAAAATTTAATATTAGTTGTCAATTTAGATTTGATTAATGTTTTAATGATTCACCAGTATTTTAAAATGAAGATTTACCATAATTGATATTTTTTTGCATACATTTTCTAATTATTCCATCTTTTTTAATTATAATGTATTATTTTTTACTTTATAAAAGAAACTTAAATAAATAAATAATTTGAATGTGTCAAAAATCAGTTTGGAAGTATTCCTCCAAATTGGAAGAAAGTCTGATGTCACTCATAAACTCAGTGACTTCCAGAGTTTTCTTCCAGAGTTCGATCTTGCAACTTCTCGCAACCTTTTTTTTTTTTTTTAAATATTTTAATATTTACATTTTGAATTTCAAAGAATCCGCATAAAACTTAGCCCACCCACCATACCGACAAAACTGCTGCTTTAAATCGATTCCATAATCGCTGGCCCACACAAATGGAGGTAATTCACATTTAGCATTTATTTATTCCTTCATCTCTTCATTCATCTCTTGTTAGTTCTCCAACTGATGTCTCTGCTTGGTGGTTTGAAAATGCCCGAAAGCTGCTAGAAGTGGGATTGTGATTATAAAACAGCGAGTAGGCTTGAGGCGTGCTTCACTGCATCCACTATGTGTGTACGGGGCACACATGTGTATTGTAGACAGCTAATATATGTGTGTTTACATGACACCTCTATGCTTGGGTAGAAATAATCAATAGTTGAATCACCCAAAGCGGTGAATCTCTCTGCAGGCAGAGTGCTGCAGCTTAATGCTATTCTTTTCATTCACCTTGGGAATGGCATCCATCAGGCCTCCCCCCGAAATTGAGGCACGGTTGCCTAAAACATCACTAGTGCTTGAGGGGCTGCTTGGAAAGTGATGCAGGGAGAGCGCAGTTGACCTCTCACCTTCCCTGTGTTTTTGCTTGCTTCTCGACTCTTTGGCGGAGCGGCAAATCACGGAGTTCCTGCCTCATTGGCATTGTCAGACGCTTACAGTGGTGTTTCTCTGTGCTGCGCTGCTGGTTAACTGGTTCAAATGTTATGGAAATTATATTTACCTCTTCTTTGATCCAGTAAACTCCAAACAGAGATACCTTTTTTCCCTCCAGTTTGGGGAAAGACTTAAGAAGCTGCTATAAATACAAAAAAGCAAAGAAAAAGAGATGTCTTCAACTGAGCTATGTGCTGCTAAAATCAATCAGATGTGTGAAATTCTCTGCAGAGCTTGAGGATTCTAGGTGAAACGCAGCTGCAGATTTTTGATGTAAGCCAAAGAGTTTTTAGTTTCTTCAAACAGGTCCACATCACAGCCCATTTAAGGTGGGAAACGTTTGGATAGTGAATCTTAAAACATTTTGGTCTTCAGCAAAATCTCTTGGAAACTCTGGTGCGGATCAACCATGTATGCCTAATACCAAAGGCGATTGCTCACTCACAGGTGAACCCTGTTGAGGTAAAGCTACTGTGTAATCGACAACGGTGGAAATAAGGAAAAAACGGTCATAAAAACGGTTCATTTGAGTGGAAATATAAAAATACAAAGCATGACTCCACTAAACAAAAGTTTCAAAACTCTCTTTGGCATTTCGGATCTAATGAGGTGAAAATCAGAGGCCTTACTGGACCATCTGGTAATGAGCAAGCTTTGTACCCTAATGATCTTTTTCTTGTGGTTTCTGAGGGCTTTGTTTTAAATTAAAACCGATTAAGGGTGTACAGAGTTGTCCAGTTGACGGCAGTGCAAACGGAAGGTTCATGGCTTGATCCGGATCAAACTGTCCGGACCAACTGACTTTTCCAGTCTAATACAACTCATCCCAGTCATTCCACATCATTATCCACTTTAGTTCACATTATTCTATGATGGCCAGATTATAGTAATTCTACTATAATATTAGCATACCTAGGTGACCAAACGGTAGCATTAAATAGTTTTTGATGCATTCCCTTTATACCAAGCAAGCAAAGGGTGACAGCGGAGAAGACATTTCTTCTAAATGGAAGAATCTAATAGAGTAATCGAAGGCAGATTTGGACTTAATTGGTCATCTGCTACTGAAAATATCTGTTATAAAACCAAATATGTAGGTTAGTAACTGCAGCAGTGAGAGGATAGGAAGCAGGCAAACACAGAATCGCTGTAACAGCTGTTGTAAGTCGAATAAGACATATGCTAGTGATGCAAACAGCGATATACACAGTTGTGGTTAAGAAAGAGCAGACAGAGGTACAGTGGGGAAAATGCCCAGTGGGTCCTTTGACAACCCCCAGAGGTCCAGATCTATAGCAGCATAACAAAGATATAGCTCACACTCAGTCGGAGGGAAAGATGGGTGGAGCCAAAGAGCAGAGAGGAAGGGCCCAGGGAGAAGATTCAGGACCATCCCCGCTGGATAGGGCTATAAGCAGTTCTATTCCCTCACAGATGGAGGGCAGAGAAAAAGAAGGTAAATGAGTTATGAGTGAGTCGTCATACATCTGTTGGAATAAACAAGGCTGTTTACAGCCTAGCTAAATATTATTCTAATGTGACTCCCTCCACAGTCTGAGATAACTCATAAGAACTCTCATGGGTGTGGGGGGTGTCAGGGTCATCCTTAAATACGGTTTATTATATCAGAAATAAATGTCTTAAGTGTAGCTTTAAAAACAAAGTCAGCATGAGCATCTTAGACTAAAAGAGAGATTTAGTTCCACAAAATAAGAACCAATAGCTAAAGGCTCTGTCCTCCACCCACCCACAATTCTAGACTCTAGGCGTAAAAATTCATGTTACTATTAGTATTCCCCCAGACTGGAAACAAAGTTCTCAGTTTGAAAAGTATGCAAGTATGAAATCTTTGAGATAAGATGGAGTCGTTCCCTTTAAAGCTTTTTGCGTTAGCAATGCTTGGCACAACACTACAGTTGTGTCCCAATTCATTCACTACTCACTTTTTAGTGCACTGTAAAGAGCATTTGCCATTTTGTCAAGGTACGGTATCTGAATCTACAATTCCAAAATCCAGCGTGTGTGTGCATCAGTGCTCACTAGACTGGCGAATATGGACCACAATGCATTGTTCTCAAATGATTTTTCATTGAAAAAATATAAGCAGAATCATTTCTTATAAATCATCCAAGTTTTAACCATCAGAACACAGTGGATTCATTTTTAGTTTTCGTTAAAAAAAATGTTGGTATTTATTAGATTTTTTTTTCTGAAAATGATTGACATCATATTTGGCGTTTTAAAAAAAAAAGTAATGAGCATGAATTTAAATTGCATAAAAAACAGAGCAGTGGATAGTACTGGACTACTAGTTTGTTAGGGGTTAGGGAGTAGAAGGAATTTAGGCATAACCTGATCTGCCAAATAAGAGTCACACTAACCCTTAAACCTCCGGTGTTGACACTCTTTCGACTACCTTATCTCTTGAACCATTTACGCAATTATCGTCATTCCAGCGGATTCTGAAGTGAAGAAAAACAGCATTTCACTATTATGCAACACTTTACTGTAGGGCTTGTGCAATTAACTGTTAAATTAACTGATTCTGTTGTAGAGAAAAGTGGCTTTGCGCCGTTATACAACACTTTATGCTAGTAATGTGTTGCATATCAATGCAAAGCCTGCCTGAAAAGCCGCATCAGAACCAGCTGATTCATGTTGATCACATAAACGGTTGAAGAGTTAAAGAACGGTTTATGTAGGATTGAGAAAACAGGAAGTCTTTTATGAAAAGAAAAACCTACAGTTTCTTCTCCCGAAAGAATCCTGTGTTTTTTAAAATGCAATGATTGGACTTCCTCGGATAAACTCGTAATGTAACCACTTGGACTGAATGGCCACCACTCCCCAACCACTGCTTTGTCAGGGACGAGGCTAAAGCTGCTAGCCTAAAACTAGTTCAGCTACATCCAAACATTAGCGTTTACCAAACTACACACAGATTCTGTATTCTTATTAAATGAAAACAGGATTAAACATTTACTGTTGTTGAGAAAAATATATTATCTACAATTAATTAGGAAAAAAACAGCGAGTTGTATTGTTGTAAACTGGAGGCTTTATCTTTTTTTTTGATAGGTGTCTTATCTGTGAATGGTGAGAGGTTTGGGGAGGTGACGTGCAACCCCCCATTTTTGACAAATGGTCCACTTGTCGGATTCTTCGGGATGACAAACTGACACGGTTGCAGCAGTTCACCTGCCGTCCTTGATCAAAACAGGAGCCGTAGAGGATTCGTTCCGCACATTGAAACAAACGAGAGCTTTAAGGCTCAGTGATGCTTCCTCCGTCTATGATGAGCTGATTCTGCACAGATGAGGACTTCAATCTTGCAAAGAAGCTGTGGATGGAGATGTAATGCTTATTGAAAACCAAAAGGGGGCACAGCAATCCCTGCTTCAGACTCACTCAATTTGGATGTAAAACCCAGGACAGTTGGGGGGGGACAAAAAAAAAAAGGAAAGATCTTTGGAAAAGTTAGATTTTTTTTTTTTTGCTACAGTTTGAATTTTTAAAACGGAAAACAGTTGGGTTTTTAGGCTTTATAAACTGTCAAAATTACATGTACCTTTTTTTTCCAACTTGAAACAAATTATATTTGATTTTGATACATCTTGTTTTAACTGATACACACTTAGCTGCTTTTAGGAATTAGTTTTATCCTAATAAAGCCTTGCAAAAATACCAGTCCCTATTGTGTACCCCAACTCTCTGGCACCATTCCTTAAAAAATACTAGAAATCCCTTTTTTGTCTGTCTGTCAGCATTAATAATTCATCTCTTTTCTTGGATACTAAAACAACAACAAACAGAACAACAGCTCGGATAATGTATTCAGTCAAAAGCTCCATGTCTGGGGTGGAGGAGGAGAGAAGGGGACAGCGAAAATGTGCACTGGAGTGAGACAAGAGAGCACCCCGACAGGGAGAGGCTCAATGTCACTCCGGCAGCGTGTCGGAAAGGGAGGAAAACAAACGCCAGAGGGGAGGAGAATTGGAAAAAAAAAAAAAAGCAGAAGATGCAGTTTGTAAGTCATAAAAGCCCAATTAGAGCATGATGGTGCTCAAATGGAGGATTACAGTGAATAATTTGTGGCAGCAATTTTTTTTCAAGTTGATTGTGCCATTAACTTGGGTGACAAAGATGGAGATTTTTAGGAAAAGCTTTCAAAGCAGAGATGGGGGAGTGGGGGGGTTAAAAACAACAATAATTCAAGGTTACATGTATGCAGTGCCAAATCTAAACCCAGCCTGTCCATTGACTCAGCCGCCTGGCGTTAAATCTCCCCTGTCACCTCTTCGCTTGGATCTGGTCGACCTTGAACATCTCCGATGTGAACTGGCGCCCCGGCTTCCACATTACGCCAGAATGGATCCTGACTCATTCAATTTGAGCCCATCAAGAAAGCACAATACAAGGGGAATTAACTGCCATTATTTGGACACTTTCATGGCCCCAAGTAGAGGTTATATGACAATTAGTTGCACTTCTCTCAGATGTCTTCTTGGTTGTCATGTCCTATGTAATGTGTGTATGCATCTTTAGTCTGAGTTGAACTATAACAAAAATCAAAACAGATTGTATTTTGAATTTTCTTTTTAATTGAATATTATTAGAAAGTAAGCATTTTTTTTCTTGCATCAGCATCTAGACTGACAATAATGTTGGAGAAATGTGATTCTTAAACTTTCAATAATGTAAAGTGGGTGGGTAGTATGTTTAGCTTTGTTTACAAATTGTGTCGCTTGCATTGCATAATATTAGGATCCCATTAAAAAATAAGTGAAATATTTACTATTTAATCTCACTTCCGGGAAGTCTGACATTTCCTTTACAGAACAAAAAGGTAATTTGAAAATTCTTTAAAGTAATGAATCACATATTTTTTATAGTTACTTTATTATTGCAATCCCAATAGGATTAAAAAGAAGCAACAAAAAAAAACATTTACCAATGAAGGATTAATACTTTAAGCTAAACTGTTGAAATGTTCTTTTCAAACTCCGATTTTGTAAAATATGGGAAAATTTACATTTCACTTGGAAAAAGGACACATATGTTTGGAACTCCAGCTTTCCGTATGCATTGAGATTGTTGTTTCATTTATAAACACAACTTGCTTTAAAAAAATTAGTAGTAATAATAGGAGAACAAAAAAGTAGAAAAACATTTGTCTTTTCTCTGTTGAATGTCTGAAATTTCATTCTAAAGTTTTTATGTTCCCCTGCAGTCATACATCAAAAATATCCATTTCAGAGTAAAAGCCGTATTTTAAATCGCATTGTCATTTCTTCATCTGTGATTGCAATTATAAAATGTAAGAATCCTTGAGAATATTATCTCTTAGTTTAGATGTATTATTTCTGAGTCTAAACTTTCTGCAAATTTAAATGTGTGTATACCAGTAATTGGTTTGTCTAGAAAAAATGTTAGCATAAAAGTATTCAAATTTGTGGCTATAAGTATCAAATAACCTGGAATTCATAGAAAAACATTGACTTTTTATTTAGAATTCTTAATTTGTCTATGTTATTTTAACACAAGCATTTAAAGCCTTTAATAGATGTAAAATCAATTTTTGAATTAAACATTTTTTTCTTCTGATTTAGCTGTTTTTGTAATCCTGTTTGGTCATGAGAGAAAAAACTCAAGCCTGGTTTAAAATTCAAATTTGACTAACTTTTTAAAATATAACCAGTTTGCCAGAATTCTCTATTTTAAGCTAAAATCCTTAATTGTCTTACACTGAAAGACGTTATTTATAAAAAGGAGGACAGATGTAGAAAAAGTCTATACTCTAAAATATTTAGTGAGTGCAATGTGACTAGTAATGGCACAAAAAAATGAGCACATTTAGGAAGTATAAATGCAATTAGTCTGCTCCCATTGATTGTCTTTTTAAAATAACATAGAAACGAACCTTGTTTGGACCACATTCTAACATGAATCTTTTTCCGTCCATCGACACACTTATGTCAAGCATTCACTCTCAAACCTTCCCTTCATCTCTTTCACAATTTGAAGGTTCAAAGCCTAAGAGAGGAGACCTGAATGCTTGCCTTCTTCTTGAAAGAGAAGTCACAGTATAAAAAATCTCTTCAAGACTTAGTTAAAGAAAAACCATCAGGGGCAGAGCTGTTAACAGGTGTTCTCACTGCCTTCCAGCTCCGGCTCTTTATAGAGCCTAAAGGGAGCTTTAACCTCTGTGCCGTCACTCCCGGGGTAAACAAACATGAACCCTGCTCACAGCAGAAATCTGCTATGCGCAGTCGAATGGTCTTCAGTTCAAATTGTCTAAAAATCCAAAGATGCTTTTGGAAAATTTGGAAAACTGGAAAAATCTAAACTGCTGGCTTAAAGCTGAATCTCCATCTTTGAGTCAGTAGGATTTTGTTGAGCCTAAAGCAAACCCCTTTTTTTTTTAATTGCAACATTTTTAGCATCGCATCCTCTCCTCTCATGTGTTAGACTTTAGAAACCGATTCAGAGATTAAAGGTTTTCAGCCACTGAAGGAAAAATTCTGCCCTTAATTTGTCAGTGTCAGTAAAAAGAGATGTTTTCCCAGCCAATTGAGTGATATATGGTAGAACCATTGATTTCAACCTCTACTAAAATAGCACCTCGGTGCATGTGTGTGTGCGCGCGCGTTTGTGTGCGAGGTGGCCGCGTTTCCACTTTGTCCTCACAGTCGTCTTTCAAGGTAATAACCAAAGTTCTGCATTGAGGAGAAGTGATTTGAACTTGCTTTTTTAATTGTGTGTTTTTAGAATATTGTGAATGGGAGGGGGACAAAAAACCTGGCTCTATGCGTCTCAAATGTAATATGAATTCATGGTATGATACCTGGAGTTTATTAATTCAGGGCCACAGAGAGAGCTGAATAATGAAATTTAATGAAAATTTTAGATGGACTAAAAGTCAGAGAGCTTCTGTCATTAATTTTAAAAGCTCACATACCGTCAGCCCTCGCACACTAATGATAACTTCCTCCAGTGGATTACATCTTATATGCTTAACAGAGTGCAGTTTTCTGAATCCAAGGTCTTATTATGTCTTATAATAGGTCTTATTTCAGAATAATTTGCAATTTGAAAAATTATTTGTGTAAAAAATACATTTTTAAGGTTCGCTTTTCCTTTTTTAAAAAAAATCATGAAACATTTTTTAATTTTATATCAGTTATACCTTAGATTGACTGATAAAACACATAAGGGGTTAAATAAACCCAATGACTTATATGTTCACAAACAGGTAAAGGCATCTTTTTGACCAAAGAAACAGACATTTATTTGCTTTAATCTTTCAAATTTACCTGCTACTTATTCAGCTACAAGAAGTTTTTATGAAAATTATGTCTATTAAGAATAGTTCAATTTAAAAGTTAATTTAGAGAATCTTACAAATCTAAAGTCAGATGAGCAAAACTTAATTTATTTTATTAAAAAAAAGCTTTGATTTTAATCCCAAGGCTAATAAAAAAGAATTAAAAAAGCTAAATAAAATATGATGTTGAATTAGGTTCATTTCCAGCGGTTGAGAAACATACCATGGATATAAAAGAAACGTATCAGATGCAAACACGTTGGATTCCCAACTAAACAAACAAAATAAAAGGAAAATATGTTTTTCTGTGTAAAATCTAAAGTATCTTAGAGAATCTGAAGAAATATCTGCAAAAGATTAAGTTAAAGTTCAGATTTGCGTGTCAGTGAGCTTATTTATTTTAGGCATGTTTGCATTAAAAACACAATTTTGGACTGGAAATTATGGGCTCAGAAACAGGAGCATTTTTCAAGAAAAGAGTTTTGATCTTGAACACAGCTGTCCTAGCAGCTAGTTTTTTAAAAAAAAAAGGGAAACTGTGTGAATCTACGTTCCCACCACACTCTGCAACACGCACTCAAGCTGCCACTTCCAATGAAAAGTCTATCTAAACGCACGTTTTGGGATTACATCTTCAAAACTCTCATGTTCACATGTGCCTACATACGTTTTTACAACCGTTTTTGGGGCTCTTTAAAACCCATGGCCATTAAATGCTCATTGCAAGTTAAACCAGGTTGAATTTTGACCAATCAGTGACTCAGATTTAGTATTGACGTATGGATGGTCTCTCTTTCATTTACGGAAGTGCCAACCGTTTGAAAATTGATCAGGGAGAAGAATAAAAAAATCATAAATGCAGTTTGTGCCTAGCCAGAATTATTCGACACCAAGCCTTTCATATATCGGAATAGAGCTGAGAAGGAAAATCTTCAAGCGAGATTCACTAGATTTATACCATTTAGACATTTCACACCAAAACTCTCCCAACTGTAGTTGGTGGACATGTGCTAGTAAACATTGGAAAAAAAGAAGTGTGAACACCGTGGGCTAAACTCAGGTTTAGCGAGTTTCTGAATGCGCGTCAAATGCCCAGTGTGTATGTAGCTTAACACCAGAACTGTCAATGACATGTTCCTTGGATTATCTTAACTCTTCAACTGTTTACGTAATGAACCTAATTCCAACTAATTTTGACGTGGGGAAAAGCAGCTTTGTGCCGATATGCAATACTTTTTGTTAGACTCATCTGGTTTAAGTTGATTAAGTGAACACTTAACTATTGTAAAATGTTCCCTAATGAGTACAAGGCTGCTTTTTTGATGCTTCAGAATCTGTTGGAATTGCGTAAACGGCTGAAGAGTTACGGTAATTTAAAGAAAGTCAACACTTGAGCTAAAGCTTCAGTGTTAAAGGGTTTAAGTAGGAAATCCTTTCTTTTCTTTACCTTTTTGACAGAACTGAAGTTAAAATGCAGACTGGTACAAAATTTCATGATGTTCTGCAGAAAAGCAAACAAAAATGGACTCCTTCAGTTTCTTCTTGCTTTAAGGCAAAGTCAATCTTTTTACAGCGTTTTTTTTTTTTTTTTTTTGGTTTTGTATAGTTTTTTTTTTTTTATTCTTTAATAAGTTCTAGAAAATATTGTGAAAGAACTGCCATTTCTCATACTTTATATTTCGGGGTCTTTTTTACGAATAGATCTGATGATTTCATGCTTTACCTTTTAACCCTCAAAGAATTTTCCATTTTTGCAGCCACTAGAAATGGAACATCAGATCATTTTCTTCTATTTTGTTCAAAACTTTTGCTTCAGATCTGCAGCATTAGCGTTTTCTTCCTCTATGTTTGTTTGACTTTACCTGAAGTCAGACAACAACCGATTCGACTCCTTGCCAAGCATTTCCTCCTGTTTTTATTTGTTCTCTGCCACAGTGTTGCTTAAAACATATTGAGGCTGTACAATAGGTGCACCGTTGACCAAAAAAGGATGCTGGCAGGAGAGTAAATCCGCTCAGATCCCTGTGGTTAACTCATCCTACCTCACGTCCTGTGGACTTGCCGTGATGCCTCAGCCCAGCATGGGCCACATTCAGCCAAGCATGGAACTATTGGACCAAGCCTGAAAGCTTAATGTACTTTGACCTCAAACAAGATTGGATGCTCAAACACTGCAGAACGTAGAACAGCTGCCCATGGGTACCTCGGTACGGCTCCATATACAGTAATAATGTGAAGGTGTAAAATAAATGAGAACTTTCGGAATAGATATGATGATCCTCTTTGCTTTTTGAAATTGTTCTGTTGAAGATTTTGTTTGCGGCTTTAACAGAGATACAATGAAACTGATTAAATTTAACTCAAGGGAACTAAAAACACAATAAATACCAAAAAGAAAATTAAAATCATATAAAGCAAATAAGCCCTTACAAAAGCTTCAATCACGTTCACAAACTTTTAAATTGATGTGATTTAAATTCTCAAGGTTGTGATTTGCTTTATTAATTAATAAATCTAATCCTATATTGACTTTTTTCTCCTAAATTTCCATTTAAAAAAGCTTTTTTGCATTGTTTGACATCTTTAATATAATTAGTGATTTAATCTAAACAAGATTTTAAATTACCTGACGTTAAAACAAACACAAAAGTAGGTTTTTGTCTCAAAGAGCAAAAAATGGCATTGAAGGAAAAACAAATAATGTCTTTAATGCTCAAATTGAAATTGCATCTTCATCAATTCAAATCAATGAAATATATTTGTTTTTAAACTCAGCCCTAATTAGACAACACAAGAACGTAGAATGGGTTTTTTGCTGTTTATTCTATTCTGGATTGAGATCAACACCTTATTTTGTCCATATGTCTGTTTGTCCATATTTTGTCTGTGACGACTCTATTTAAAAAGAAAAAAACGTAAAAAAAAAAAGCTGGGATGCAGTTTAAAGAAACACTTTTTTATGTGTCTTTATAATTCTTTTCATTGCTGCTGGTTTTGGGGGGGGTGGAGTCAACAGATACTTTTGACCCCACATCCTGTTTTTGTTGGTTGTTTTATATGAAAGCGTTGGCCCGATGTCTTTGTAGCCAATCGGGCAATGTAGAAGTTCAAATTTTGCAAGTTGACATTTTTTGTTGAAAAACCCGACTGCTACAAGAAAACACCAAAAAACAAAGGAAATAAACACACGGAAATATGTTTTTTGCCTAAATATTATTTGTAGATGTACTTTGTATTGGAGGAAATGTTACTACAATGGATTTATGTACCAAATACCACTTAAAGCATTTGAATGAGCTACTTTAGTTTACAATAGCTTGCAACTTCTCTGAGTGTGTCTTCAGACTGTAAAACCTGTTGGTGCGGACCGAGTCCACTTAATTTGGTCCGGATCGAGTCATGAACCTTGCGCTTGGTCTGTATTCAGACTGTCTAGAACCGCACATTTCTGTTTTCAACCAAAGCTTGTGAAAAAAAAATCCCGTGACTAAAGAACTCTACAGTCATTGGCCAGGAATTACGAGAGTGGGGCAAAGTAACGATAGAAAGAATAATGACAGTCCTACGCTCCCCAATCCTTGTTGGGATAGTTCACTTATTCCAATTTGATATGAAACATGGATCAGAGAGCGTTGTCCCAGACCAGGGTCCGCTTGGGTGTATTATTGGAAAAGACACTTTTGCGAACCAAATTTTCCAAGTCTGAAGACAACCTTAATTTTCTGGGGGTGTTTGGGGTTTAAGCAAAGAATTCACACTTTTTTGTAAGTATTGGGTTTTTGTTTTGACTTTTTAAAGGTATAAAACCTGAGAGCTGGCAGCTACGCGCTAACGTACATGATCAGCGGCTCATTGAACGATAGTAACATAGGTAAGCTATTCAGAGTTGCCATTGCAATAGTTTGAAGACAACGTTTTTTTATTGTTATTAAAAATGCATACAAAAGTGAAAAAGTTCCTAATAAGAAAGTTTTTTTTAAGACCACAAAGTTAAATTGATATCAAAATGCTTATTTTATTCATATTATAATATGTGCCCTTTACAATTCATGCAAACATCATGCTGGGTGGGTCTTTTTCATTTCAAAAGCCCACTCTTACTAAGGAGCCTGTTTACTGCTCATCTCCAGTGACCTTGGAGGACTAGTACATCTTCAAATAAATACATTCAAAAAAATAGCTCAAAAAGTAGTTGTTTGTCATTTCAGAAGAAAATACTCATCTACACGGAAGATTGTATTCACAGATGAAGTTCATAGTGTCACCCAAAGCACCAAGGACACTGATTACTGACAGAATTGCTGTGACAAAATATAAAATATCATTTTAAACGAATAAGTAAAATCAGTTTACCCCTTTTGTTTTGTCAAACTCAACAGAGGAGTGACCTGTTCTGTCCTGACTCTGACTATTTTGTCTCCAAAATCTTTTCTAGTGGACACTAAGAAAAAGTGAAGCAGTTCGGGTCTCTCCTGTATTGAAAACATGCAGTTTGGCTGCATGAAGCCACAAGTCAAAGGATGTAAATACTAAATGAACATATTGCTGTTGTGCTTTGTGTGTAGATTTTGCACAGAATCTTTACTGTTGGAGACCATACAAACTCTGCTTCTGTTGCATAGTAATGCAGACATTTATTGTAGACACAGTAAGTCTGGAAATGGAGCCAAATATTTATGAATGGAGGGAAGATTCAACAATTTTAAACTGGGAACATAAACTACTCTAATAGAGTAAAGACGTTCATACTTTTTTTGCTTCTCATACCAGGTCAAATACTTTTAATTTTATTCATTTATTTTTTTCTATTGTTTACTTTTAGGCGCCTCAGCTATTTAGCTTTTGGACATTTGCAAACAAAACCTGTCGTCTGCTTTGCGTTGAACGGTTCAGGCTTCCACGGTGTGCGTTAATTTGTGAAAATTTACACTTTGTCTGGTCACTTACAAAAGAAAGAAAAATTCAATTGAGTTTTAGTACTTTATTTTTTTGTTATTTTTGTGGTTTTAGATAACTTTTTTATAAAAACGCGCAATATTTGATTGGTGGTGCGGCCTGTTATCACGGTAGCACTGTAGCACGAGAAAGCGTTGCTTGGCCAGCAGACTTTGATTGCAGTGGCAAAGGAAAGCGATATATGTGCTGATCGTCACAATAGGTTAAAAAAAAATTAGTTCAGAGAGAAAGTTCACCTCTTACTGCTTGTTTTTGTCCAGATGACAAAAAAAAGGTTTATTTTAAAGAAGCCTACACAGTGATATAGGACATTTCGGCTTTGTGACAGGAATGTCTTTTTTAGGTCTGCATCAACACCCAGCAGCCAATCAGAATAGAGTATTTACCTGGACCTTTTAAAGTGCAGAAACCCGATGTTTGTTTCTTATGGCTGTATATCAGCATCATTGTTTTCTCGGAGTAATACTGCAGACATTAAAGTCTTTACAGTTCTGCTTATCTTACTGTTGATGTGTTTTTTGCACATAAATTACATTTCTGGTGTATCTGAGTTAACATTTTACAAATGAAAACATTACAAAAAAATAAAAATGAAGGAAAAATGTTCTTCCTGGACTTTTTTTGTTCAAAAGTTGCATGTTGTCGTATAAAATTTGCAAAGTAAAATATTGTGATTGATCATGATTACTCACAATCCAAAAGTGTGATTAATCTGATTTTTTTAATCAACTGTTAAAAGTTAAAAACACAATTTTCATTATGTGTCTTTAAATATTTTTTTAGGAAAAATATTTGATGTCACAATTTAAAGACATCTGGATTTTGGATCAATATTTATAATTCAGTTTATTACATGCATGCACCTCCGGGTAATGTTCCCTGAAAGCTGAAAGCTAATTTACATTTTACCATATTTCAGTGTTTCATATTACTGTACTAGGAGGAATGAACACGAACAAATGTTTAAAAAGAAAGAATTAATTATTATGTAAAGTCTTTAAATAAAATACTATGACAAAAATCTCAATAATATCGTTAGAATTAACAAAAATAATAAGAAGATAAGTGGTAAATTTTGGCAAAAATGCTTCTTTAGTTGTTGATATATCAATGATCTTCATACCCAAGTACGAGTTGAGCCTTGTTTTTTTTTTTTTTTTTTAGTTTTGTTTTAAATCTTTAAAATAATTAAATCAAACTCAATTTCCTTTCTCTTCAGGATTTTTTTTTTGCCAGATTAAGTCATTAAAAAATATTAACACAAGAAGTACTTTGAGTATTAAGCATAATTTATGTACGAAGAAATATAAATTGAATTGATCGTCATCAGTGATACAGTTAAAAAAGTACAGTTTGCCGTACTTGAATGCCTAATTTTCTTTTTGGAATAGAAAAAATATTAGAAAAGACAAACAAAGGAAGGAAAAGCAGCACTGTACAATAGAGGTATTTTTTTTTAGCTTTTTTGTTAGCAAGGACAACTTTGTTTCCTTTTGACGAAAAATATCCAAACTGAGTGGAAGCAAGAAAAAAAAAAAAAACTTCATAAATATTTATTTTTTAAAATTTCACCTTTCTTCAAACTCGTTTTTGATTTTACTGACACAGTCAGTCAAATGGTGCTGTAAGTTGAAACAGACGCATTGAAATGCACTCCAAAGCACCAAGCTGTTAAAAAAACCTAAAATTAGTCAGTCAACTTGGTTTACATTTGGCAGGAAAGAATTGTCTACGTTGGGTGGGTAGGTTTACTGTCTTCTCGTTTGAAGATGTTTGTCTATGGTGTGTCAAAGCTGTCAAATGATGTTGTCACATAAACATGTCACTGGGAGATTCAGCCCCCTGTCCGTTGGCTGACAGAACAACACCTCCTCCGTTAAATCCTCCTCTCGCCGGCACAGTAGGACTCTTCCTAAACAAACAAGCTGAGACGAAAGGCAGCCCAATTCTTACATGTCGAAGTCTGAGTCTTTGAAAGCCAAAAAAGAAGCTTTCCTTTCCAGCGAGTGGCTTTAACAACCAGCGACTGTCTTCCACTTAGCTTCTGAATCACATTAGAATACATGAGGACTTCCAGGCAGGGAGGTTCTCTCCCCTGGTTCCTAATGTATGACTATTTCATATGGACAGGAGAAGGAGGTGAGGGGGGAGCTGTCTGTAGGGTGATTGACATAGGCCCACATTAGGAGCAGCTTTTGGAAATGGGCCCGCGGAGACTTGGCGGGTTGGGTCTGCCGAAGCAACGGTGTCTCCACGAGGAGTCGTGCCTTCTTAACCCCACTCATTGGTATGCCGAAGTGCAGGTAGCGAGCTCCGAACAGCACAGCCTTTCAGACTCCCACCTCCCCCACTCCTCATTCCACACACACACCTATACCCATTCCTACTGTCGCCACACTTCGAATCAAAATACACCCCAATTAATAATCTATAGTTCGTTTTTTGTGGCTTTTTTGAGACACATCGTTGCACGTCCTCTCGAAACTTTCTTTTCTTTTTGCACACCAAGGTGTCAAACACGTCAAGTTTCAAGCTGGTGCAAATAAGGAAGCAAAGGCCCCTCGATTCAGTCCCTCCCACATGTGACAAAACAGACAAAATAAAATGTTTAAATTTGGTTTTAGGTCTGCTCTCCTGAATGAGAGGAATAACATGTCAGCATTGAGACATACTCTGCTGTCAGGTAAGAAGACAGAAAATCACTTTACCCTATTGTGACTTTGAACTATATGACGGTAAGCAGACAGATTGTTTTTGTCAGAGAACTAAGTGACCTTGAACCCAGCTGTTCTCTTTTCAAACTTTTCCTCCGTACATCTAAAAATATTCCCATCAGAAGCAAACTGATAGAATTCGCAAGACCTAATGTCATTGCAAAGAAATCTTACCACAAACGTACACTACATATTTTTGTCTTTATTATTGGAAAGGATTTATCATTTAGCAAGCTTCGGGGGTCTAAGGTGAGACAGGAATATTTGAGTATGCCTAATGAAAGGCAATATAAAAGGTGCCTCTTGTGTTGTTTGAAATCCGCTTGTTTTGTTTTGTGGCTTATGTTACATGTGCTGGCACTAATTATACAAGCTAGGTAGTCCTGGCGCATTCAAAAAAGAAAACTCGACCATTTTTGACATGTTCATTTAAAGTTACTAATCAGATGTAAATATGCAAAGCAGGTCCCGTTGGGATTTCTTTGATATGCAAATGAGAGTGCAAACAAAGGTGGGGGAGATGAAGGTTTTATTATTATTTTTCCTTTTAAAAAGGAGAAATTCTGTTTGTCATGACACTCTGCTGGAAGAAGAAAAAAATGGAAGGAACCACTGTGAAAACTGGCTTTTTTTTTTTTTTTTTTTTTTTTTTGGTAAGAGCAAGGCCACTGCATTGTGAAACGGAAAATCTGCTGGGCTATCAGACGCTGCATCTGATAAAGACCTCTTGCAATTCACGTGAACACGCAAACTTGGCTGACAGTGTTCGTAGCCTGCCTTCATATCACAGCAACTTACTGGCCAGTTATCTGTTTGATGTAACTAGAAGGTCAGTGTTTCCATAATTTACCCCAGAACCATAAATCATGTTATATGACCTCCACTGCAGAGGAAGTTGTTCAGAAATGCAAAAACTATTGTGTCACTTGCTCTCAGATGAAAATGTTAAAGACTTTCAGGCAATTTTCGCTGAAATCTTCATAAATACAACCTCTTTCTTTCGTGTGAGCTTGCGCTCAGTTGTCCGGCGCTCTGCCTGCATGCTGACAAAAGTCCCTTTGTGGTCAGCGATGGGAAGCAGTGGAGGGAAACTGACTTTTATTGACACGAGGCTGTCAGAATGGAGACGCTGCCACTGTTCATTTCCAATTTCAGCTCGCAGATTGGAATCTGCCACCAGGCTCTCCAGTGTCTCAAGCACCATTTTCTGAACCTATGGTGTGGAAAACATGATTTAATTCCTGTTCAATGCCTTTCATCAGATTCTCCATCTCTCCAAATCGTCTTTCTGTGGCATCATATTGAAGGAGTAATTGTGCATCACTGTGGGTGGAGTGCAGCGTCTCCTGGTATTATGGTTGTGCAGTTGAAACACCAGAAAAGACAAAAGGGGGGAAAAAAGGCATCTTTAGTCTTAACTTAATGACAAACAAATTCCTTGTAGAGAAAGTAGAAACTCTAAAAATACTTTAATAACCTTTATCTTGGTTGTGTGCGTGTGTGTGTGCGTGTGTGTTTTTCTGTTGCAGTTGCAAGGAAAACAACTGCAATCAATAAAAAGTTACAGTTAATCAGTAACAGACTGTACGGTCAATATTTCATGCAGAAGTAGGTGGTATATTATGATGGAGACACTTTAGCCTACAATGAGTTTAAAAAGGTAATCTACAAAGTCACATGTATTCTTATTTGCCTTTTAGTAACTAAGAATAGTAACTAAGAAATATTTGCAATTGTTTACATCAACTTAACTAGACAACTTTTTTTTGGGGGGGTAATTGTAGTCTACCACTCTAATGAAAATTGTGTTTTTTGGTGTTTTTATCGTGTTCTTTAAGCATTTTTATGATTATGGAGAACATATATATTGCATTTCTTAGTATTTTTTTATTCAAATTCCGACGGATCAAGGGCAGACAAAAACAAATACTTTTGAAAAAGCTTGTCGTTGTTACATACTAACTACAATCTGCAAGCTTCCTGCTCCACTCAGTTTGATGCACCCACTTGCAGACAAATGCCTCCATAAATGTCTTCATTTTCCTTGTCTGACATCTAGCTCAAAACTGTGCAACTGGATAGCTGTGATATTTTTGTTGCACCTCTAATGTTAGCTTGGGGTTTTGAGGGGCTGTAAGCTAACGGGAGAGCGTGTAAACAAATGCATGCATGATGGGAAATGATCCCGGGCTTACTACGCGCCAACAGTCCCACCCACAACTCAGAGGTGAATTACAAGTAAACTACTCTGCAAAAACTAGAAAATGACACCACTTTTTTTTGGCCTAAAAACAGCGTAATCATAACCAAAAGGCCACTGAGATTGCTTTTACAATAGATCAAAAGGTGATTAGAGTGGAACTTTAATGACATTTTGTTCCCTAAACATTGAAAAAATGATGTTTTAATGTCTGTTATATCTAATTAGTGCTGTCAAGTTTGTATTATTTGGATTAGATTTTAGTCTGGAACTCCAAGGCTCGTTGAACTAAAGGTTGTCACTACTATGACAAAGGATGCATGCGATGTTCTGTCTATCTTCAGTATGCTGTTCATTATAGCATCTTTAAAACCTTTCTGATAAAAAAGCAACACATGTTGGTAACTGAAAGCTTTTGTGAGTATTTTGCATGTGGGCACATTTGAGTTTTTTACTGGTCACTCTGGTTTCCTCCTGGAGTCCAAAAGCATGTTTCAGAGGTGAATTGCCTCTCAGAAAAGAGTGTGAATGTGTGTAGTTGCACATCTCTGTAAATGGCCCTGCAAAAGACTGCAACCTGTCCAGCTTTCACTTGTAAATAACGAGGATAGACTACAGCAGCCCTAATAAAGGCAAACAGATGGTGGATGGACTCAAAGTTTTAAAGCAGAAGATCTGGGAGAAGGATGTAATGATTACATTCATTTTAATAACTATCCACATTTTAAAACAGTTTTTAAATTAAATTCTTTACTATGTTTTAATAGGCTAACCCCAAGGCTTATTGTTAACGTTTGTGTTAACATTAAAAGCAGTATCACAATCGAGCTTAAATTTGACATTTTTGCCAGGACAAGACCATAAATTAACTCTTAAACGTTGGAGCTGTCACCGCTAACAGGTAATAACACGCTAGTCGAAGTACCGCAACTCTTCAACTGTTTACATAATCACAACAGATTCTAAAGTAGAGTAATACAGTAGTAAAATGAAGTCATTCTGCATCAGAATCAGTTGGTTTACATTGATTGAATAAACATAGTAGTTCTGTAAAGTGTTGCATATCAGCACAAAGGTGCTTTTCTCAGCTTTAGAATCCGTTGGAACTGCATTAATTATGTAAACGGTCAAAGAGTGATGGTAATTTAAAGAACATTGACACTGAAGCATGTTCACTCCGCTGTTCCCACCAACATTTCTGCTTCTTAAATGTATACATGATGGGTTCAAGACAGTTTTCAAGGCTAAACCCTGAATGACTGTTCACCACCCTTTCATGCATTTGAAACTGTATTTTTTCAGGTTGGTAAAGCAATTGTATGTGACCTCATATTTGAAGCGGAGCGTCCCCTGTAGGACAGAAAGCCACAGCTGTCCTATGCTTGCCATTTTTTTCTGCCTTTTTTTCCTAAATTACAAATATTAGATCATTAGATTGATTTATCACAGAGAACACAGAGAAATCAAAGAGAACACAAAGATTTTTTAGAACTCTTTCAAAAGAAGTTATGAAAAGAAGGATGTTGTTGATTTTTGTATTTAAATTCTTTGGCTTTCAAGAGACTGCTTAGTTTACGAGGTTTTTAACCTTAAGCACATAAAATAATTCTCGTTTTATTTTCCTCAGTTTTCTAAGAGTTACATTTTTTTTAACTTCTACAGCATCCTATAACAACATAAACTGAGATGTAAATACAGTGAAGATTTTTTTTCCTTCTTATCTCCCAGCATTGTTTACACATGCCGATAAAAAATACAAAAAACATGTTTCACTTTTGTACTTTTCCCACCAATTTGCTTTGAGTCTGTTAGGCTATGTCAGTGTTAACATAATACTGGAGCTGTCGCCACGGATAGAGAAAGAGACGCTCGTCAACCTACCACAACTCGTCGATCCTTCACACAATTAACGTAATTCGAAGTAACAGTAGTAAAAGTAGAGGTAAATACCGTTGGGGTTCTACAGTTGGGGTTGTTTTTTAACCCCAAGTTTTTATATAATATTGTTTTTGATTTTCTTTAATAGGACTCTTTCAGTATTCCATTCTCCAAATCAAAGCATAAATTTGGAAAAGTACACATCTTTCACCTCAGTGAATTTGTGTGTTTTGCAAAAAAAAATAAAATACAATAAAATAACTCAATTAATTTGTTTTGAAAGATGCCTAAATTAAATCTCACTTTTTTTTTTTACTCTACAATGAACCAACCCTATTAGAAATTCAAAGTTCTTGTCTAAGAGATCAAGGATAAGCCCTATTTATTTAGTGCTTAATTATTCAAAAATGTTAATTTTCCACCCAACAACAGTCAACTAATATTTTGATATGTAATAGTTGAATGAAATGACAAAGATAAACCTGCCCTGAGCTTCCAATCACTGCAAAAGCTTTATTCTTTAGTATAATTATTGAAAGAAAACGGTCAACACAGTTCAAGCTTATACCATCGCCAAGTGCTGGCTGATGAATAAATACTGCACTTACACTCACAGATGGAACCGCTCATTATTCAACATATACATGTTATTCATTAAAGAGGAAATTGCTTTGAATAATACTTTTCTAAGGCACTACACATTACTTGTCAACCTAGGTGGTGGAATTTAACAAAATATATCCTAATTGCTTTAGGACCAAAAGATTTTTCACAAGGACAGAGCAGGCAGAAGTATCCATCAAATACTGTATGTTTTCCGAATTGTTGACAAGTTATTGTGGCACAGCCAGAGCTTGAAGTATGAATGGAAAAACAGGGAGAGGGATTTATTATCCTGTATTGAAGTTCACCCCAAAAGAGCTAGCATTTCACAGGAGCTGCACGCTGACCTTTCCAACAGCCAAAAATGTCATTGAAGGTTTAAGGCAAAGAAATCCAGTCGTATTTAACCAAGCCTTCAAAATCTTTGACATTTCTTCTGATGTTGCCACGGGATGGCACCCTGAAGACTGAGAGCTGGCCGTCATATAGAGAGCTATAGCTTTCTACACATACAGGCTTCACATGGAAGCTGCTCTTGTGCAAACACCACTCTCCACAATGAAAAGAGAGGATTTAGAGATATGGCATCTCTTCTGGTAGAAGATATGATTTTATTCTTTTTCTAAAGCCTCTTTTTGTCCTCTTTTTCTCTCACATGGATGGATTACTAATAAGAAAAAGACTTGTTGAGTGTTTTTAAGGGATTTTATTTGGCTCTCTCTTGATGTCCCTGTATTTCTTCTCATTACATAAAGACATGCATGTGGTTGTAGAAGGATTTGGATCGGGTAGTCTTTGAGCTGAGGTGTGTCACGGACAAGTAACATTAAGCTAGATATGGCCGAAAGGTGATGTGCAGGGTTTAACATAAGGAATGACAAGTGGTGTTGGAGGTGAATTATTCTTCTTTCTATTCTTCAATGACAAATAGTCTTTTACCTTCAAGTAGACAGCTTATAAACGCTTTTTTTTTGCTGGCTAAACAATGCAACTTTTTTGTTGGTGTTTTTATGTGCAATACTGCCCTCAAATGAGAAGTTGCTAAATCTATTTTCTAGATGTTTTAATCTGCTGGCCAAACAGAGAAAAAGGCAACATTTTATTTGGCACAACTCACCAATTTGAATTGAGTCTGTTAGGCTATGTTAGTCTTAACCTATGACATATATTGCTAGAGATGGCACGCTAGCCTGTTACTACTGTCCAAGACACGTAAAGAGTGACGCCCTATTGGAATGGTAAACAATGAGATAGAGCTAAGCAAATACAGTAAAATTACCATAAAATGCTTAATTATAGTCTGATTTTAAAAGGAAAAAACTTTGATTATCAGAAAAATAAGACCCAGGTCATGGTATTCATATTTTTGTACAAAGTGCAACAGATGAACGACATGTTAAAATTTTCCATGAAGAAATACGTCATTATTTAGGAAACGCAATGCATAGTGGATGCGTAGTTGCGATTTTGTTCAAATCCACATGCAGACTAAGAGTTACACAAACTGTTTAGACTCCTCGGTCTATGTTTATTAATGGGTCGGAAGATAGCCAATGTCACCAGAGGCCGCTTGCGCCCGTTGTATATGAGTCAATGCGACGCGGTCGGAACGGAGTGGGAGCTGTTCACCCTGGTCAACAGTTGCACCGGTCCGGAGGGCCCAGAGATGGGAGAGAGGTAGCATAGTGAACAATTCATCCACTGCGGGCCCGGGACGGCGAGGTCCAGGGGGCATTTCCTTTAAAGCACTCTACAACCAGGGTTTATTGAGCCGTAGCCAATGCACCACCGCAGGGCAAATGCGCAAGTGGATCCCACCCAGCCTCTATCAGAAGGACTCAAGCACCCCTCCGACACCAGGCAGGAAGTTTTTTTATGCTTCATGTCTCTCGTCCGCCCGCCGAACAGGGATTTGGCATTGGGCTTTTCTCTTGTTTGTGCCTACTGAGGAAATCCTGGTTAGTTTCTCTTCCTCCGCTTAGTAATATGATTACCAGCGGGTCGTCTGGTCTGATCTGAGATCGAACAATTAGAAAAACCACTATGGTCATCCTCCACAATATAAAAAACACTGGTGGTCCTGCCAGAAAAGGTCGAAATAGTGCGAAGTCTAAATTGAATTGAATTGAATTGAATTGAAATGGTTTATTTCAAGCAGACAAGATATATAAGACATGTGTAACAGAATCAACAACAACAAAGATTTGCATCAGTAGTCATGTCAAACATAGACATCAGAAGATTGACTGATTGAAAGGGAGTGGGAGGAAGCGAACTTATATAATCCCACCCCGACTCGACCACACCATTTACTTTACATTAGATATCAACCGGTTCGTAACTAATAATCAGGTATTTATACTGTACTGACAGTAATACAGGTCATTAAACATCCTTGAGTAACAATAAATCATACTGCTTTGCATGTAAGTACAACACTATTTTTGACTTGATTGAAGCATATGCAAAAATAATAATAATGGAGAATAATGATCAACTTTTTTTTTTTTGCAGAATATTTCCGTCAAAAGAATCAGTGATGTGAATAAATCAAAGATAATAATGATAAATCTACCATTAACTTTGAATGGGCTACAAGATCAGCCTAAATGTTCACTTTTCTGAGTAAACTCACTCAGAACTTCGTAAAATATATTCTAGATGCTCTCCTTTTTTAGCTGAAAATAATAATTTACTTGTGAAAAGTCACATCCTTTTTTTCTATTTGTACAATTGTGAAACAGCAGTAAACAGGCATATATACCCTTCCAATATAGCATCCAACTTTGAGTATGCAACAAGCTAGCATGTCATCTCTAGCCTAAATATAACTCATTGGTGTTTATCCTATAATACCAGAGTAGTTGCTAGCAACAGAGGAACTGGTGTTTACGCTTTGACCATTTACGCAGCCAACATAATTCCAATGCTTTCTGAGGCACCAATATTCAGCACTTTATTTGTAAAGGTTGAGGTACGTTCACACCAGCCGTGTAATCTCGAGTTCAAGCAGCCACTTTCATTGAAGTCTGTGTAAAGGCACATCAACCTGAATTTCAGGATTCCACATCCAGAACTCTTGTGTTTATACATCGTTACGCAAGTTTTTAAGTCCAGCCATGGGCTTTACATGCAAAACAGGCATTCATTGATGACGAGCACGAAATTCAACCAGTTAAAATTGTTGTTAAATTGTTGAAATGTTGAACTTTGACAGTGGGAGGCACTCGGCAGTGGCATGCAGGTAGCGTCCTATTCAAAACACTGAAGTGTCAACTATTGTATACATAATCACAAAGGAGAAATTAATAACTATTGTTTGTGCCCGGCTAGACTTATGTGGCACTAAGTCTTTCATATATAAGAGTAGAGCTGTGAAAGAAAAAAATTGGAGCAAGGCTTGAGGGATTTGCACCCCTTCAACATTTCACATCAAGCCTTGTCCCACTGTAGGTGGCAGACAAGGGCTAGTAAAAAGTAGAGAAACAAGAGAAAAAGAAGCCCCTCCCTGCTTGTCCGGTGCTGGTCTGGTGCGCATTCATTAAAACCATGAATAGCGCGTTCATGAATGAGCCACATGCGGCCGGTGTGTACATACCTTTAGATATCGGCGCAAAGCAACTTTTAACTGCGTCAGTCACTTCGTAAATACTTTACTAGTGTAAAATGCTGTATACAAGCTCAAAGCTGCTTTTCTTTGCATCAGAATCAGTTGGTTTACATTAATTTCATAAACACTACGCAAACACTACCGCTATTAACCTATTGTCTAAAATGTTGGGTAATTAAAGTGTAGCATTTCAGCGTAAATCTACTTTTCTCAGCTTCAGAATCTGTTTGAATTATGTTTCTAGTTTTGTTGAAGCGTTAATGGTTGAAGAGTTTTGGTAATTCAAAGAACGTCAACTCTAATGGGTTAATGAGCTTGGGTTAAAACCTCAGATGTGAATGAGATTTGGTCCAAACATTTGTTGGTGTGGTCTGGGTTTATTCTAAACCAGGTACCAGACAAATCTGGGTCAAACCTTGTCATTCAAGGCCAAATGTAAGCCAAAGGAAACTGGACGTGCGACCCAGATTCAGGCCAAATATTTGTTGCCAGCCGTTTTTTCTTTCTCCCGCTTCAGATCCCCCACCACCAAGTCAAACACCCACACAGTCCACTAAATCAGTATGGTGTCAGTCCGCATCTTCCCTTCCTCTTTCTAAATTGGAGGGAGAACTGCTCTGCGCTCAGGCAGAACTAAACTCGGAAGGACCAAAGCTGGAGGCAGAAACAAGGGACAAAGATGGGGGAGTGTTCAAGGGAAGGGGGCAGGCATGTGAAAGGAGGCGCAGGGGTGGAGGTGGAGTGGGGGATGACACTCACAACACCACTGGATACCACCGGGGTGGTCCCCTCACACACTCACATTCTCCTAATCTCAGTTGGCAACCTCTTGGACAGGCACACTCTCCAAACGCACACAAAGAAGCACACAAACACACTCGCCACCCCCACTCCTCTCTAACTCACCCACTCTTTCAGAAAATGGACAAAATGGTGTGGATGGTTTAAGATGAGGTAGCGCTGGAGATTGACGTCTCTGCTTTTGTGAAGTAATCTCCCAGGATTGACATCCCCTTTAGGAAAGAGGCGGAGCAGCGGCAAGCATCAGAGCCGCAGAAGTGCTAACCCTCAATCAAGAAGCACTGAAGATATGTGCTCTCTAATCCCCAAAGCAGGCATTTGAAAAGATATAAATATGGTTAGTTTGTTGGCCTTTGATTGTTTGTACACAGCAATCATTCATGCATGCCCCTCATGGCATGGAAGATTTTTTTCACTGCTTTTTGTTGGTATGTCCACCAGAAAAATTATTCCATGAATAGCTTTCTGTAAAAAAAAATAATCATGCAATGAGCAAGATCCATTTCACCCATGTTGAAATTCAGAAATAGGAAACATATTTGCACTTTCAAAGTGCTATTTAATTTAATGATACCTCTGGTTGCAATATTCCAGTTCAGTTCAAATATATTTAATTAACCCCCAAGAGGAAATTAAAGGGTGGCAGTGCAAAGAAATAAATAAAAGTGTAATGAAATGAACAGAAACAGTCAAACTTTATTATGACTAAAAATTATTAAAAGTTATTGGTGTGGGCAGAAATGACCTCTTGTATGTTCGTTTAGGTTGCAACAGATCCTACGAAGCCTCTCACAATTAAGAAAAAAAAACACAGCTGCTTTGAAATAAGGAATTTAGATATTCAAAGAAATTCTGTTAATTTAAAATAAGAAGAGTTCCTATTTTGTAATTAAGCAAACATCTTACAGGTCCTTTTTACAATTCTTTTTTTCATCCATCTTCCAGTTTAAACTTTTATCTTTAACCAACATCAGAACAAAATAGAGACCGATCTACTGCTATACTGCTATACTCTACTGCGATAAGGAGCTAAAAACATTTATGTTTTACACAAGACTAATAATTTGAGAAGAAGACCTTTGTCGTTTTGTTTACATTGTTTCAGTAAATACAATGTTTGTGTAGTAACTGCAAGAATTTTCTAGAAAACTGAGCATAACGATATTGGCTTTTTGTAGATTTCATATCTGTGCTAAAGGCATAGCCTGAAACAGGCCAGCAGAAATTGTAGAGCTCCACAGAAAACCCCAGAAATAATTTAATACAGTGTCAGCTTAAAACTATCATTCCAAAAATAAACAGCTGCTCTGATCAGACCACACAAGCTAACATTCAATGCCTCTCTCCAGGCTAACGGGCAGTTAGCCTTATTTGAGATAATAAATATTCTCCTGTTGTATATTTCAAAGTTTCTGCAGTTTTAGACGGTTTAAAGAACAACATTTTGTGGGAATTTCTTCAGAAGTTCTGCCTCATTTTGGGCTGTTTTCTGCACACTGCCATTCTGTCTCTGGGTTGTTTGCAGCGTTAGAGGCCTGCTGTGCTAATTAGTTGGTACTTCTGTAGCAGAAGAATCTTCCACCAAACGGTCAATGGCAGAACAGATAGTTTTCAAACACACACAGGATGTAATGTCAAAAGTATACTAGTAACCATATTTGAACCAGTATCGTTAAAATAGTTTGCCGCTATAAGATTGTTTTGCTCTAAATTGGCATATAAAGTGGTAAGCTATCTACAAAATGTTGGTTGAATTTGCCTCACTTTGCTCTCCGTACAGTTATTTAGCTTTTGGATTTGTCTTACCAATTTTAACGAGTGAGAAAAGTGTTAATAGCAAGTTATTAAGTCTAACCCTAATTGTGAAATTTAGTATGAAGTAAACTGGCTTCTACCGCACACTCTGTCAACCAAAAATCAACCTTTATCCCAATTTTTTTATCCAAGACCTTAACCCTAGATTTAGACTTTGAAAATTGGAAAAATGTAAACCTTGGCTTCAGAAGTCAGGTTTCTGGTTCATATTCTTGATAAAGCCTCCCCTAGAGGGCAGAAACTTATATTTGCTTGTGCTTTCCTGCATAGGAAGGTCAAAATCACCTTGCTTTTAAAAATTGTTCACATTTTTGAGCTGCACGAGTTTTAGATGAGTTAGAAGAGGATTGTCTTTTTATTCTGTCTGAGAAAAAAAAATCATTCTGAAGACTATTGTGGCTTCTGTTTACCAAATTCACCTGCATTTGCAAGAGCACTTTATTAATCATAAATTGCATTTATAATTATATCTTACAATTGTAATGTTGTCATTTTTTGATTTTTACTATTATAATTTACCGGATCCTAACATACTGTATTTTTTGCCCTGGAATATAAGTCGCAGCAACAAAAAAAAGTCATCATAAAGAAGAAAATAAATCCTATAATCCTATAATCCCACTTTTTGGAGAAAAGTGTGATTTAAGCAACCAAACTATGCAAAAAAAAAGCGCGACTTGTATTCTGAAAAATACTGTACTTGTTATATGCAACCTTTGCAAAACAGATCTACTTGAATGCATCTTCCACTTATTTGTGTAACACAGAACTTACTTACAAATACTACAATTACAATAAAAGTAGCTTGCATGTTTAATAACTAGCATTAGTAATTATCTATAACCACAGTAAATGATTTTCTTCCTTCTTACCTCTTAAATTACAGCATCTGGATTAAAAAAAAAGGCTGCACTTTTAGTGCGCTTTAATATTGTAGGTGGTGTAAGGTCAAACGCTTCTAAACCAGGTGGATATAAATATCACTGAAGTCCAGCCCTTGGAAGGGACTTGACTTTGTGAATAGATTGAAATGGTATATTTTTTAACCGAACAGTCAGAAAACAGACTACCTTTTGCTTTTAGGCTTTTGCAGGCCAACGCTTATCTCATGTGACTAAAAACGTTCACCAACAAAAACTGTTTTGATGTTTGTATTTTATGTCACTTGTTTGGTGTATCGGCAAAACCCTAAAATTATAGTTCTACTGTAAAATGAGGTGGTGGTGGAAGCATAATGTTATGGGCCTACTCGGCTGTTGTGGTACGTGGACCATTGTTCCAGTGCATTTAGGCATGAAAGGGACTTTTTTTCGGTTTTTCTTTAGTTTATATCATTTATCCAAAGCACTCATTCAATCATCTTTGTCTTTGCTCTAAATGAACAAGCAACCTTTGATTAAATTTTGCTCTTTAATCTTTTTACACCACAGCTGTAGCTCCAGTATTTAGGCTCTTTCTAATACCGGAACTCTTCAACTATTTGCGCAGTTATCGTAATTCCAGCGGATACTGATGCGGAGAAAAGAGGCTTTGTGACCCTTGTCAGCATATTGTAAAGCAAATATAAAAAAGTTGCATTTCTCATCACCAGAATCGGCTGAGTCCCATTGATTGTGTGAATCATTTAGTAGTTTTGGTATGGTGTGGACATCTCCGATGTTAAAGGATTTTAACGCATCTGTTTTTGAAACACTTGTGTAAACTATTACTTCTTAGAATTTGGTGTATCTAATATTTTCAACAGATAGAGTTTGCCTTGTGGACTGTTAGCTGAAGAGACAGTAAACACATCAGACGGTTGATTCAATGGTTAATTTTTCTCCAACTGAAGTTTTTTGTTTTGTGCATGATGCAGTCTATCTTCCAACTTCTAAATTCACATCTAAACACAACATATACTGTATACATATATAAATATTAGGGCTGTTAACGTTAACATGATAACACACACGATTAATTTAAAAAAATGAATAACACTCTGCGAAGCAACGGTCTTCCGTTGGTTTAGGTTTCCGTAGAGTGCCTCAGTTTGTGAAAATGCACCCTTTGTTGGGCACTCTCCTGCTTCTAACATGGCCACTAAGAAAAGAAATCAATATTCAATCGATTTTTAGTACTTTATTCTTGTTATGTTTTAGGTTTAGATCGCTTTTTCACAAAAGGCAAACTATTTGATACGTAATGCGGCCCGTTGTCACGGTAACAAGTCAATGTGTCGCTGACCCGGCAGCAACCTTGACTTGCAACGGCAAAGGAAAGCGATGGGTTCAATGAAGCATCAGTCCAGGGAGAAAGTTCACCTCTTACCGCTTGTGTTTGTCCAGATCATGAAGGAAAAGTTTGTTTTAAAGAAGCCTGCACAAATAGAACATTGTTACCGGAGCTTCCTCCGGAACACCCAACAGCAGAAACACAATGTTTGTTTCTTAAGGCTGTATTTCAGCATCTTTGTTTTCTTGAGATAATACTGCAGACATAAAAGTCTTTACAGTTCTTCTTCTCTTACTGTTAAAGTGTTTTGTGCACACTAATTACACTTTTGAGTAAACATTTCAGACAATAGAAATGAAGGGAGACATTTCTCTCTGGCCTGTTTTGGTTCAAAAGCTGCATCTTGTCGTATAAAATGTAACTTGTAAAACATTGTGATTAATCTGAATAATTTTTTAAATTGATTGACAGCACTGATAAATATTTAAGTAAATTTAAGATTGTGCTTTTGGAAGAATTTCAGTCATGTTTTTTTTTTTTGTAAAATTAAGAAACTTCTTGTAATTAAAATGAGAGGTAGTAAGAAACACCAACACACCTGTCTGTTTGGACCCCTGGCGGGCAGTGACATGCAGAGACACGTTGGCTTGTCCATCTGCCTGTGCTCCCACAGATTACTTGTGCATTTTTATTCTGATCCAGAATCTTGACCTGCTTCAGTTGAATTCAGAACCACTCGCATGAGCTCTCGCTTCAAATTTTGAACAGGTGAAAAGCAGAAGCCTTTTGAAGCTAGAATGAAATACGTGTCGTTTTTCATAAATCTGTATAATTTGCGCCTTATCAGGCGTGATTTTTGAACCTGTCAGCTTTGTGTCCTTTCTGGAAAACAATAGCAAATAGTTCCTTTCTGATATGGACAGTTCGTGGCCAGTCATTTAGAGAAAGCTGGGAAAGATTTTCTATATGAATTAATTACAAATGCTTGGAAATGTCAAGTATAGATAAAGCTTAATACCCTGTCTCCTCCCTTCTGCAACCGAGAAGCTCTTAAATGGCTCTCTGCCAGCCCCTATCTGCCAAACGACACCAAGGTTACTGGGAGAAGCTGAAATATTCATAATATATGCAAAACCACCGCCGTCCATGGACAGTGTTCATTGGAATTCAAGAGCGAGCTTCAAACCTTTGACAACTGCTTAAGTAATTAGTTGCTGGGAGAGCGAATGCCCCCCTACCCTCACCCTTCCCCTCCCCTCCCTACCCATACCAGCAGAATCTGGCAAGTAAATACAAGCGCATTTTATCTTTCCAGCTTGATACTATAATTGAAAGCATTACAGGAAGGTTGTTAAACTTGTTGTAATCTAAATTAATCTAACGATTCTTTGATTCGAAATAAACCATTGATTGGGTTTAATAGATTTAGTTGGCAACAGAACCTTTACACTACAGAGCCAGCAAAATTATGTCGTAAAATGAAATTAGAAAAAGACCCGATCCTCAGGATAAATCTAATAGAAATTTTAATTAGGAGGTCTCGCAGGATGGAAGAAAAGTGTCCCCACCAATGTTTTTATTTATTTATTTTTTACTTACAGGTGTTGGTGATGTATTATCAGTAGCAGACAACAAAGAACAACATGTTTTTGTGCTGAAACAATAGCTGAATTCAGGGCTGAGCACGGGCCGAGCATGCTCTCTGGCTCTAATCCTTTTTCGTTGCCGCCACTCGCCGGCCGGTGGCGTCGAGGTTGGGAGCTGCCTCCACAATGAGAATCATGGCCACGTTGGAGCGGAGCCAAAGCCCCATTCAAAGCAACTCTCCGTGCCTAACGCATTACTCCCGCTTATTAATCTGAAGAGACCCTGTTTTTGTGTTTACTAAGCAGGATTCGCTTCTAATTAAAGTAAAATAATTATACTTCAAAGGAGCAGGGAGGCAGGATAACTGTTCAAAGGTGAGAGCGGCTCCTCTTGTGGCAAGAACTGCTTGCCACAACAATGCACGACAACAAAATTAATCACAAGACTGGCCAGAGATATTGAAGGCGATTTATTACTTTTAGCTTTCGACTTAAAAAAATATGTTTCATAACCAATGTATCTGAAATAAACTTTTTTTTAACTAAAAATCTTAAAATTACAAAACAAACCTAGGCTGACCATCTGATTCAGACGTTTAAACCTGACTCAGTCCAGCAGCCATGTCTGGTGTGAACCACTGGACCACCCCTTTTTATGAGAACAAGTGTCCTTGTCCTTGGCAAGGCGAAGGTCGATGATTTCCCTCATCTCTCTCCTGCTGTGTCGCTTCCACCGGCCATTCATTTGGGCCCGTGATGGCTCTAATAACATCTCCATCACATTAAAGTCGAACCAAGCAGAGGAGATGTTAATACGGCCCTGCACCCACTGCTGGGAAATTGGTCATGTATTACAACAAGTGCTTTTTAAGAGCCTCTGCAGCCAAGTCTATGGAAACCGGCAGATATTCACGGCTGCATGATGTGAAGCTCTTAACACAGAGGATTTTCAAGTTGTGACAGTTCAAGGGAAGCGGTGTTGTTAACATATTCAGAATGGTGCTGAAGCAAGGCCGTTCCACCGATTCCTCTTTGCATCTCCGCTGTTCGACTGACAAGGTTGTCTATGATTTTTTTTTTTTTTTGTTAAAGAAGATTAAAAAGGAATGCTTTAAACACTAAACTGAAAGGCAGTGTCCTGCAAAAAGATAACATCAAGGTATATACACACACAATTTTTAAATATGTTTTTATGTAAACCAATACTTGCTGAAGAGAGTTTATGAATGTTAACTTTACTTCAAAACTTCCAAACTACTATAAAAGACACTCATTGATTACACTTTATATTCTTTTCAACTTATCTTTGAGGATGTTTGCCTTTTTAGAATGTATTTTTCATGTACCATAAAAAGGTATTTTTCTTAACATTTCATTAAATTACATCTGGAACATAAGTGTTTTATTTTGCATTCATACAATACATTTTAAAAATTAAGTAATTTCACAGTACTGAACTGCAGCCCTGCTGGTAACAATGTTTAATCAAGAACATTAATAGGTTCCAATTGTAACTATTAATTTGTGTAATGTATCCGTTTAGTTCTGGGGGTTTTTTTTGTTTTGTTTTTTGTTTTTTTTTTGTTATCCTATGGGAATTCATGGGGTGTTGAGAGGCAAAACATGTTTTTCACACTTAGTATAAAAGTTTGGGAGTCTTTGCAATACTATTCAATTTGGAGTAATGTTTCGCCTGTTGTGCTTCCAACTGGTCAAGTCCGGTGGTTGCATGGCTTGCCAATTAAATGTGATAGTACACCACAGTTGAAAACAGAAGGCATGCCTTACCTATAAAAGAAAATTCCAAATGTCTCCTTGGTCCAATTGTAACAGGAACTAGACTCAGGCATTTTGAGCCCTAAATTCAAACTAGATAATCATAGAGTAAACACTACCACGATAATGAATTTCAGTTATATTTTTTATATTCAGTTTACATGATCGTATGACCAGTTGACCTTCCAAGTTAGCTTACCATATGTAGTGTCCATATAGCATTGATTACTCACTTACTTGCTGATGTTAGGTAAATACTTTTAAAAAGTTGGAGAATTAATGAATAACCAAACAGGATAATCAAATGGAATTAGAATGTCTGACACTATCGAATCTGCCCCAAGCAGTATATTATGATTTGCAAATTCATCCAAGTTAACTTACATGTGCATAGATTTTAGACCAATGATATTTAGTTGCACAATAATGCCGGACAATTTTACTTACCTTTGTTTTCTTTTTTCTTTTTAGATTTTAGGAGTTACTAAACCAAAACACACCGACATATAAATTGTAGTTGGATGGCAATAAGACTCTTTTCAATTACTTTAAAGACAACATAAATGTTTTAAGGTGAACAAGTTGTAGTATTGTCTCATATATTTGTTTAACGTAGTGTTTTAATTTTATTTCTTAATTTTTGTGTTTCTTAATTAATACAACAAAATAGAATCAAAATCAGTTTGTCAATGTTGTTTTGATAAAAAATCTGAAATTTAAAAGGACATGTACTTGCACTGTTTTCAATCTGATTTTTTTCCAGAAATCCAGAAATGCATTTATGTTTTTTTTTTTTGCCCAGCCTGTAATAGATAGGTAGAGGCTGTGGCCCTCGGTGAGCTGTCACTGCTGGTCATCATGGTGAGGGAGCGATTAATGGCACCCGTTGGCTGGTGTATACATCATGCTAGTCCAGGGCTGCTGCGTCCAGATGGACCCAGGCCATCCATTGTCTGTCAGGGACACAGCTGTCTGAGAAGCGTTGTCCTCCCTTCTCCTCCTTTCTTACGACACTAACGACTCTCTCAGTTGCTACAAATGATGAAGTTACAGGGATAGTGGGATTTTTCTGTCAGTCTGGGTTGTTTTTAAGATTAGGGCCTGCCTCTACAGTTTGCTGACATCATTAATCCGACTTGCTTTAAATAATACAATGTCTTTGGCAAACAATGTGCCTGTGATTTTAAAGATATTCTCTTTTATCCACAATAATTAATAATCCTTTGTGCAAAAGTAACTGGCAGCCAGATGGAAGGTTGGTAGACCAATCGCTGGTCATGTTAAGAGTCACTCTGCCAAACACTATGCTTCACTTTGCTTAGAGAAGCAATCATTAATTGTATCTGCTAGAGACAAAGGCCTGCATAGCCTGAAGTTGATTTATGTGTCCGTATCACCCCTACTGTCAGGACCTACGATATCAATGACATTTACACTTGTCTGTTTTTGTTTGTGTCACTGTAATTATTGATTGGTGTATTGGTTCTTTTTTTAAACTCCTGGAAATCTTGCATAGGCAGTTTTTTTAGTTGTTTAGTATAACAATTTAACCCAGTTTGTTTCAAGAGGTGTGGGTAGAAGGGTTGTGAGAAGAGAAAGTTATTAAGATAAGCTAGCATTACTAGCCAGCAGCTGGGTGGGTGGTTGAGCGAGCAAACTCGGCTTAGATTGGACCAACATACGATTGCCAAACTAGATTTTAAGTGAAAGAAACAGTTGCTGGAATGCCAAAACACGTGGCCTAGTTGATGAAAGTTGATGAAATCTTGATCTAGCCCTCATTTCATAGCAGGTGCAGCTATTATATCAACCCAACACACCTGACAGTACAAACCAAAGCTAAATTGAGGGTGTCTTCAGACTGGACACATTTATTTTGTCAAAAGTGAACCAGAGTTTGTTTCCCCCGATTATCCAGATCACATTTTCAGTCTGAATACACCTAGGTGGACTCTGGTCCAGGACCAGGAACCGCTCTCTGGCCCATCTTTTGAAATGTTTTTCTGTTCGTTTCCAATTGAACTGAACTCCATTTTACGCAGAGTTTCCTCGGTCTCAATAGGCTCCGTGCTTGGAGTGGAACAAATGGACCAAAACGGCCACCATAACTGGGAATTATGGAAGGTAAACACAGTAGCGGGGCAACAACAAGACACAGCAAACTCATTAAAATGTGGTCGGATGAATGCACGATCATTAAAACAGCTTTTAATGTGATACACATTGCTTCTCATACTGTTTTCGAGACAATCTATTTGTCATAAACGCTTATGTTCATCGTCTCCTCAGTAACCACCTTGCAACATCCCTCCGCCTTACAAAAGTTGTTCTTTCTCTCATTGCTTTGCCCCGCCTTCATAATTCCTGGTCAACGACTGAAGAGATTTTTTGTCACGTGTTTTGGTTTACAAGCTTTGGTTGAAAACAGAATGTCCGGTATACAGACCGTACAAAAGGTTCAGGACTCAATCGGAACCAAATTAAGTGGACTCAGTTCTGACCAACGGACTTTTCCAGTCTGAATACACCTTCAGATCCATAGTCCTTTAAACACGTGATAAGTTTCCTTGCTGAAGACTAGAATCAATTCTCTTAATGAATGCTATCAGAGATACATATTGGTTATAATGTTTGACCATTTCTTTAACAAAGGCATGTGTCATCCCCGAACCATGAATTCCAACCAGTTCATCACTCCTTGTGCTGTGAGGTAGGATCAAAGGAAGCATGGAGTTATTCACTGTCTGTCTGCTTGGTTCTAATAGTCTGGCACAGCGTGACTGACGCTGCCCCTCTCAGCAGTGATTGAGCGTATTGATCCTGAGCTACTGCCGCCGGCGTGCTCCCTGGACACCTGGCAGGAGGAGACCGACAATCAGATCTTTCACTGGGGGAAAAAGCCCTCCTCATCTGCCTTAATCATCCGATCGATGATTAGCACACCGGCCCACTTATGTCTTCCACTCACTGACAAAGACATCACTTTGGTCTCTCCTCACTAGGGTTTTTTTTTAGATTTTTTTTCTTAACCTTTCTCCGCGCTGTTTCTGTCTTCTTTTTACTGCCCTAACTTTAGTGTTTGTTGGTGTTTAGCTTTCTTGAAAACAAGTGGCAAATTTCTGTAGTCTTTTTGCAGACCTTTTTTTTTTTACAACAGTGTGAGTACTTCATTATAACAAGAATGAGATTAAAGGATGGGGAAACCAGGCAGGCAAAGACAAAAGGGGGCGGGAGCAACGTGATGGAATTTAACAATAGAAATTGTTGAATCACCAGCTGCTTTCTGAATCTGGGACCCATCCAGCCCCCCTCCAACCACCTCTTTCTGTTGCCATTGCAAGCCAACAGTGCTTTTCCCCTTCTTTATCCACTGTTGATTGCAAATTGCTTCCATCACCTGGCATTACTTCAAATCTCACCAGTCAAAGCTTTTAATCTGGCTGTTATCCTTTTGCCGAGCAGCACCGCTACAGCTTCTGTTTGTCAGAGGTGCAGATTTCCAGGCGTTAACGTTCCATAGTTATTCTTTCATACATACACAGAAGCCCACAGATGACAACAATTCTCTGACTGTCATACTATGCACTCAATTCATGCTAGACATCATCTGAGAATTGCTTATGTTTTGCCTTTCAACTACAATGAATAAGAGTATATGTTTGCTAAAAGCTCAAATCAACAGTTCGAGTCTTTCTGTGGCAAAAGTAGCTATAAGTAAGGATTCGCCCTAAGAGCCAAGGACATGTATGACAAGAGAAAAGAAACACATACAGACAAAAGGAAACAGTGGGATCGTTGAAGTGGAGCCTCTTTTCGTGAAACATCCACTTAAAATGCTTCAAGCAGCATAGCTATCACAATTTGTCATATTCGAATTCAACTTTTCAAGGATGTTACTTTCCGAGAAACGGTGACCAAAAAAGTTTCACAAGAATCAATGACAAAAATTCAAATAAAGCTATTTATTTGAACACAGACTTTGTTTGGTTTGACATGAGATCTGCTAATGAGCTTTGGTTGAGAAGAAAGGAACACAGCAGCCTTTCACCGTAAATGAGGAAAACACCACCCATCAGATCCCAAGTGCTAATTTTCAATTACCTTCTATTGGGAATTCCAGCGTTTACTGTCCTTCACAGAGAACCCACTCCTGGTGCCCACCCACTAACCTACACACACTCAATCTGGCACCCGAACGGTCCGAGAGCCTGTAAAACACTGTAGCCAGTGAAACAAAGCATGATGTAAGCTTGGAGAGCACTAAGTGCCACTTCACAGAGAAAATCAGCCTGTGCTGACTCTCCAAGTATAAGTGAGTGGGGGAAGACGCCAGAAACAAAATGACTGTTTTTAGAAGATCCACTTCGTCTTGATGAAGCAAAATCACTTCTCCCCCAACCGGTGGAATTGGCTCTTGTGGATTCAGAGGATAACCAACACTAGAGATGGGTGGAAATTCTATAAGTGGCATTCTCCAACGTGTAGATAGCCCCTCAACTCTGCCTGGAGGTTTTTTTTTTCTTCAATATAAATGCTAAAGTGTTCCCTCAAGTAAATAAAATAAAGAAGTTTGAAGCAGCATCAAACAATAGAAGCAAAGATTGAAAAGTCACTACAATTATTTTTGGGTTCATAAATGTAGAGGCAGTGGATAAAACCCTTTAAGAAGATTCGACTGTCGATCTGGGATTGTCTCAATTCAACCACCCTATTTTACTGTAATTCTGGAGAATTTGATGGAGGCTGTTGATTGTAGTGTTGTTATTTTGACAAACAAGAGGCAAGGGAACCAATTAGTGGCAATGGCTTTTAACCCTTCCCGCAAATCAAGAGGAGACCCAGAGGTTTGTATCAAAGCTTGCTTCCATCTTCCACAAGCTTAATTATGAGGACTTGAGGTTTTCCCAAGGCCACCACATGCAGACACATAACTAATTCATTCTCAATCCATGAATACATTGTGTTTTGCATTTATTTTGTGCTGATGTCCAAATTTGCTGCATAAAGCTTCCGACAGGAAAAAGACAACCCAGTTTAGAATATTTGTGATCGACCCCGGTAAACCCCAACAGAGTTTCTTCACAGGACCATTAATACTTGACAAACTATCAGCTCTGTCATTCATTCTACTCTGACAAGTTAAAATGTTTTACATTTTATGTTTACACTACCAAAAAGATCAAGAATCAAGCATTTCAGAGATTAATGTCTGAGCACATTGCAATTGAGAAGTTTTTATATAATTTAGTACACATAAATTTTTCTGTCACTGTGAAAGTATTTAATAATAACAACACAGTGCTTCTTTGTCCTTAGTAGCTTCTTCTTAGCCTCCTGCTGTCTTTTATTTATCATAAATAACAAACTCACCATCTAACCTTATCTAATGTAAAAAGGTTTATTTACCCAAGTCATTGAAGACATTCCTTACAACATATTGAAGGAAAAAACTTTTTTTAAACAGGATCATGTCCTTCCTATAGACCAGATTTTATTTTTGACATCAGCAAACATGCTTTTGTGAAAACACAGCAAATGGCTACATGTGTGTCCACCCAAACTGTCCGTGCTGAATTATATTGTTAGGTTTCCACAAGTCTTTTAATTTGTTGAAGATATTACAAAAGGCACCCGAGTCAGCCTTCTTAAGATGGCAACGGTGTATAGAGATTTGATTTGAGGAACTTCAAAACTAAGGTCCAGTAAAGAAAACTGAAGAACATGAAAAACCCCTCTCAAAAAGATTACCTTATTTATACTACCTTATTTATATACATATTTTAAAAGTTTTAACATTGATTACTTTTTGAACCGAACTTGTGTCCAGAAAGAGTCTCAGAATTTGTTTGCTCTTTGATTGCTTTGAAATTCATGTCAGCTGCTAGGAACATGACATAACCTCAGTGAAAAACAAATTGATCTCTTCCTTTTTTTATCATGGACTTCCTTACCTCACAAACAGTCTGCAGGGGCTGTTGGAGACTTGTTGGACTTTGCAGCATAAAAGATTTACCACACATGGCAGCTGCAAGCTTTTGGGCGAACTTGTTGAATTTGATGGATAGTGAAAAGGCCTCTGGGCAGCGTGTTTTGGCCCTCGCTACATCCTACTTTTTTTTTTCCTTTTCTTCTTTCCTCTACGACCCACCCTCTGAGCCTATTGATTATCAGTACTTCCTCTAAACAACTTTCACTCTAATTCCTCCTCTGCTCGGTGTGTCTTTTCCTCTCTGACTGCTGGAGGTTCTCCAGCTCTGTGCAAACAGGTCTGATCCTTAGCAAAGGTGAGAGGCTCGTTGTGTTCCAGCACAGCACAGAGAGAGGTCCATGTTCCTGGCACATGATTCCTTCAGCACTCTGTTACGTCTCCTCAGCTCTCCTTTTGTCTGATCTCACCTGACAGGTTAGAATGTGTGTGTGTGTGTGTTGTTTTTGGTCGAATAAAGAAAGGGTTGAATTGGAAGGAAAGAATTCTAGAAAGAAATGAGGTGGGAGGTAAGCTGGAGATGAGGGGTGTGAGCAAGGTGGCTGTCTGTGAAAATGTGTGGGCATCTGTGCGTGTCTATTGATTTGTGTGTGTGTGGGTGTGTGTGTGTGTGTGTGTGTGTGCCACAGGCAGGGAGGATGCGTGATGGCAGTGCCTTCAGGCTCCTCCAGGCGTACGAATCAGTGAGCAGGTGGAGCGCACCGGCAGTGCTGTCTTCTGACGAGTCCCCGCCGTCTCCTATTTTGTCAGGACCCCTGGAGCGAAGACTGGGGAGTGTGTGTTTGTGTGCATGTGTGTGTGCGAGTGTTGCAGAGCTGAGATGCACTGTGATCATTAGGATTCACAATGGCTTTGACAGCGGGGCTCTGGAGCAGCGGACAAAGCATATGTCCGGGTAGATAACTGTCTGGCTGGTTATGTTAAAAACTAACCACTTATAAATCCAAATTCAAGCAGACTTCACTTCCTATTCCAGTTCAGGAAAGATCCTACACTGAAGTTGTGGTTAAACTTTTTTGTTTACACAGATACAAAGCAACAGACAGGAAAGACAATGTTGATTTTGGGTCAAAATTAAGCATCTTGCATCCTTTGCTGAGTAAATGTCTGCAGTGGGAGTGACTATCCTAAGTCTGTAAGTGGCTCAGGTGGTAAAGAAAGGACGCCCTAATAATAGCCCTCATGTCTCCACACTGGTCCACAGGCTGTAGCCGGATCGATTCTGCCTCTCCATCTTCTGCTCTGCCCAGCATCATTATAGACCAGATACCAAGGCTTCAGTTTGGAGTCTTACACGCAGCAATTTCCCCCGACCTGAGAAGGATAAAGCTGAACGCCCTGGGGGGAAGACAGCCGAGGGTTTTAATTGTTTGTAGTGTTAGTCGGCCACGCTGGAGGCGAGCTCCCCTGGGGACGAGCCCGGAGCCCGGGTCCTGACCTTGCTGCTTGCGCACAAACACCAATGACAAACTCACACAGCTTCTAAATGCTGAGGCAACGACTGCACACGACTGATTGCTTATAAAGTCACTGCCCCGTGCATCCCATGCATTTGTTTACGGCCTTTATGAAGCTGGAATACCCTTCTCACCCCCAAAAGTATATTAAAAAAACTCTTTCTCTGTTAAATTTGTTTTTAATTGAAACGTTAAGAGCAAAGATATGTCATAAATATTTTTTTTTTCTTTTTGCTAAAGTGCCTTTTAATAGTTTGCGAGACTGTAATCATTCCTAACAACTGGAACCCAAATGGACTTCCTATAAAGAACATCTAAAATCTTCCATTTTTTCAAGCTCTTCTGCAGAAGTGGATGTTTTATCCTTTGATCCGCAGTACATTAAAGTAATACTGATGGTTTGAAAAACCATTAGATGGCCTTTTGCAGGGCAGCAGGTCTCTTTTAAAAGCACAATGAACCTCTGTACAGATCAGGTTAGAAACTTAGTCAAAGGCACAATAACACATAGTCTCAAATTAGTCTTAAATGGTGTTAGCCCTCAAATAAGACCATTGACTCTTGACCTGTTCTGCAGCACTCCAATTACACCTACGGCTTTTTCCTGTATTTAGCTCTTTTGAGCGAGATGGCAAGTTTCCTGATTCAGATAAAATATTCACATGCTTTGTCTTTTTGCCTCTCAGCCTGCCTGTCTTGCAGTCTGTCTGTCAGCGTGGCAGGTCTTGTTGAAAAGAGAGTGGGTCATCTCCCTGACAGAGCTCAACTAGTAGTTATGGCAGCCTCGCCACGGCTGGCTGGCTCCACACAGTCACCAAGAGACAGGGGATCATCAAGTGTGTCCTCCGGCTCCATCACACACATACACATGTGTGTTCATGCGTTCGCTGGCATAAACACACAACATGCACCTATAATAATGTTCACATTCACTTGTGAGCTCATTGTGATGGACAAGCTTTTGTCTGTCTTTTTCAAAACCTTATTTGACGCTTATTCTTTGCTGTCAACTTTGCAGAAAAATTCAGATACTTAATTAGAAACTTTATTAAAGCATTCAAAAACAGGACTTTACTTTTAACTTTTGACCCTTTCCCCTCTCATTAACCCTTTAACACCAGAGCTTTAGGTAAAGTGTTGACATCCTTTGAACCAGGGATGTGCCAATACCATTTTTTCCAGCCAATGGGATAACCGATATTTTCCCTGCAGCTGTGACTGATCGCTGATATTTGCAGATACCAATATTTAAGTGTTTAGAATAATACAAAGTTTAGAGGTTTCCTTTTTTTTTCTTTATTAGAAAAGCAAGTATGAACTTAGCTTCAATATTCATTGACCCTTAGTTGCAACCACAAGAAATAGGCCTTGAAAATCCCTTGAAAATAATAGGATTTAAAGAAAGTGCTTTGAAATTAAGTGTTTTTAAACAAGATATAAGTAGAAACTGCTTAGTGTAAACAACTTATAACTGTAAACATAAAACTTTGTAGTCTTGAATAAAAATTACTTCCATTAGTTTGTTTACAGCTGATTTAAGCGTAGACTTTAGGATGAAGATATTTCCTTTAACGTCAAAGTGGATGCTAACAACCAGGTGCTAACTTCAGCTGTGTCCAACTTTTGAGATGTGATGAATAAATAAAGCAAACCAAAGCGACGTCATAAAACTGGTATTTTCTTAATATAATAATAAATGTGAATACATTGTGTCTGTAACGTTTTTATTATGAGCGTATGTGAAACATTTGAGAGTCAGTCGGTGCATTTTAGACAGAGCGGCTTAGTATGTGGAAACAACTGTCCATAAATCCATAAATCCACATGTCGAGGAAGACTCCTGGTTTTGTCTGTAAACAGCAGCTTTATGTTTCTCTGAAGTCAAAGGCTCTTCTTCGGGTTCCTCACTGGTTCTTTTTTCCCAGACACTTTCCAAATGTGTCTTTTTGTTTGGATTTAATTAGCTTTTAGGCTTGGACTTTTAACTTCGCTAGTGGTCCAGGCAGCCATTTTATGTCATGAGACGCAGCAAGACAGGCGGATGTGGTGAATAGAATCCGGTAGTTTTCCAAAATTAAACTTCCTTCAGAATCTGAAAAACAGAAAGGATCAAAATTAGGGTATGCATTTTTTCTGTCTGCGGCCTGATACCAAGCAGCCCTCAGACTCGTTCGTGGCTGGGGGGTGGGGACCCCTGATTTAATGGCAACAGGAAGCACGTTGAAAGACGCCGAGCTGATATTACCCCAAACGTCAAAAAGAAGGGGCCCAAACCATACATCCATTTATGACAAGTTGAGAGTGAGAATGTGTTGTTTGAACAGCCAAACCTCCCCCGTGTGCAACTTGCGAGGGGGAGCTAAGTGTTTATGCAATCAATGTATAAACCAGCTGATTCTGACACGGAGAAAAGCGGCTCTGCATCATTATACACTAACTTTCAAAAGTTTGGGGTCAGTTCGAAATTGTCCTATTTTTGATAGAAAAGCACTATTTTTTTCAATGAAGACAACGTAAACTAATTAGAAATACAATCTTGACATTTTTAATGTGGCAAAAGATTAAAAAAAACTATTCTATTACTATTCTAGCTGCAAATGTCTGGTTTTTGATACATTATCAACAAAGATAACTAGAGGCCCATTTCCAACAACTATCACTCCAGTGTTCCAATGGTGCAATGTGTTTTCTTATTGTGTCAGAAGGCTAACAAATTATTAGAAAACCCTTGTGCAATCATGTCAGCACAGCTGAAAACAGTTCAGTTGGTTAGAGAAGCTATAAAACTTTTGATTAAATGCTTAAAATGGCCAGAAAAATGAAACGTTTATGTGTAACTCTACAGTCTACTGTTGTTCTTACAAATGACGTCTACTCTTTGCAAGAAATCCCCAAAAAACTGAGGACTTCCTTCAACGGTGTGTACTACTCTCTTTAGAGAACAGCACAAACAGGCTCTAACCAAAGTAGAAAAGAAGTGAGAGGCCCTGCTGCACAACTGAGCAAGAAGATATGTACATTAGAGTCTCCAGTTTGAGAAATAGACACCTCACAGGTCCTTGACTGGCAGCTTCAGTAAATAAGGAAATAAAACGCCAGGATTAATTATCAGAGAACAGGTGACTTTGGGATTCTGGCCTTCAAGTTAGTTCACCTCAATGTGAACTTCACAAAGAAAATTGTCCTTAAACTGTGACTAACTTTGACATTAAAGAAAACTTTTCTAGGTGGTTTTTTTTCCATACAGACTTTATTTTTATATTTGAGATACAAATTGTGCCAAAGTGGACATGAAACGGAACTGTTGTTGGTGTTTCAGTTAATGATTACCAACATATGTGCTTAATGTGTGTTGTTGTTTCTGGAGAGTCGCAGTAATTCAATAATTTGAAACTAGCCTCTCAGTTGTAGGCGGGACTGTTGGCATGGAGCAACCCCACGCAACCCCACCCCTCTTCCCCTCACTGTTGCTGAGAGCTCAGAGTAGGGAGCATGTTTACTACGTCACAGATACCCTCTTTTTCCAACTGCATATTTTCGTCTGCTCCTTATTTACAACAATTTGAATGAAGAAATGCTTAGAAATGCAATTTTGAGCTTAATTGTCTTTATTTATGTCAAGAACAGGTTAAAAAAATTATTTTCATCACAGATGAAATTCATCTGATTTTCATCTTTAAAATTGTGACCACGATGGAACTGAAAACTGGCTTCAAATCAATGAGTCATACCCTCCTCTTCCTTATTGTTTGGCATATCGATCAAAAAATGATAGGGCATTGGTTCATCATAAAAGCCCAAACCCCATAGTTCCTCCAGAACAATGTAAATGAATTCACACATCTTTAACTAAATGAGAAAAAGTTAGACTCAGAAATCTACAGAAACCTCACCATTTGTTTTTTCTTCAATTTTATCAATGAGTCTCAATCTCATTCATAACATTCACATAAGATGCTCTAGTTGTAGTCAAAGTCTTTTCACAGGTGCCTGAAAAATGTTTCTCAGATTAACGTTCTAGGCCACATATTTGAGAATTTAAAATTAAACTGACTGCCGAAAATAAAAATAAATCTAGCTATATTATATGTTATATCATAGGTGTCTCAAGAGTTCATAGGACATTCGAAGTTATACAAAGTTATCAAGATATAAAAACTTTGTTTCCCAATAGTCACAAGCTTTCAGGTAAGAAAGAGTCCACCAGCCCTGGCGAACCTGTTGGCAAGTTTTACTTTTGAGCCACTTTCAAACTAGAAATTATGATGGCTTCTCTAAAATTAAGAGCTCAACCTCTGTCACCAACATTTGACATCCTAACAGCAACATTTACATGCGACACAACCTGGTATGCTTCACTTCATTGGCACATGAGCTGACAGCTTGTTGACAGCTGAGAAACTGCCTGAAAGCTTAGAAAACAGAAGAGAACCTTCCACAGCTCTATAGAATTATAGTAATTTATGTCACCTTACGTAGAGCTCAGTTTTTGGGGTTGACTCAAATGCAGTTTGACAGACAGATAAAAGGAGAGAAAAATTGGAGTAGGAGAGCTCCACTGACCGTCCCAGTTGTTCCACAAAGCCAACGGTGTTTTAATCTTCTTCCCTACTTAATGTCCCATTTAAATGTTGCGCAGCCTTCAAATATGAATCATGAATATCTGCAGCCGGAGGTTGGCCAGCACAGTCTATTAGAATACATCACTACGGTACCAGGGGACCACTTTGTGCATCGCTCTGAAATGTATCATATCTCCACTGCAGAGAGGGAGACATGACTTCATGTGTCTTGTGATGTAAGTATTATTACAATTCATGAAATTCAAACACTTATGGCAGAACCATTAATTTGAACCATAAGCCATTGGGGAGAGATTTACAGTAGAGTTAAGGGCGATCACACCATTAAAGGACTCGGGAGGAAGACAGAAAGGCAGAGATAGCAGGTTAGAGCTGGAGCTCAGCAACTGCAGCAGCTGCTTGGATGTCTTCATGTGTAAGTGCAGCAATTAATATTTCTGTTTCACACTCTCAGGTCAAGTTTGCAAACATTTCTGTCAGGATTAGATGGGAAATTGTGAAGTTCTGAAGGCTTACCAGTTAAAACATAACCCCTGCCTCCTGCCTCGGCATCCTCTCAGTGTACATACAAAAGTGCTGAATTTTGCATGAGGGCTTGAGCATATAGCAACTGGAACCCTATAGCGTTGTTTACTGATACTTCCTGGAGGCGTCTCACTCCGCCAAGCCGGCTCTGATAAGAGCGCGAGCAGCTGAGACCTGTCTCCCATCAGAGCTGTGAGATGGTCTTGTTATACAGCAGAGCATGAAGAATCAGCGGGCAGAGGTCAGCGCATGCAGACGTATTTCTCTGCTTGGAAATGACCAATCAGAAAGTCAGCTTCCAGCCAATGTTTATTTCTTGGATAAAAACTAGTACAGGAAGACATGTGACTCACAGCAGAGGAAGACTGGAAGTCCGTCAAGCTTTTACCGCTGAAATATTCATTTCTTTTATCACTTGTTACATGTCAAAATATCACTTTTAAATAAAATAAACAAAAAGGCTCAAGCAGAGACTCGCACAGGACTTTTTTCTTTTTTTTAGATGAAAATAAAAGTTTTATTCAGGAATTGTATGTTTTCTTTGAAGTTTAAAATATAGTAAACGGTCTCAGATGAACAAGGTTAAATGTATTTGTTATAAATTAAAATTTCAACGCTGTGTGTGGAAAACTATCATTTTTCATGAAAGGATTTCGACCAGTTTTTTTCTTTCAGTTTTCAGTTTTCACGATTCAGCCTATCACCTGTCGAGCTCTTCTCTGACAATGTCTGCCCCTTCTCATAGTTTCCTCAGAAGACTGCCCATATGGCTGTGCTCACCAAACCATCTGGTGTTAACCATTTTGAGTCAGAGAGAGCTACATCCATCAATCCATAGAATATACGCCCATACAAACCCATTTATGTCCCAGCTTTCTTTACATGCACGTATTTTCATCAACACTCAAAGTTTTTATATTAAAATTCATCTCATTTCAATGGTCAACTTCCTGTTTTAGACAAAACTTTCAAAGCAGTGGCTTTATTCTGCACCCATTCTTTTCAATCCATTGCTAAAATGTAATTTATGGCCACAAATAAAAGTACATCTGGGTGAGATGAAATGAAATTATCCTTGAAGGCAGCTCTATCGGTTGTTGCAGAAATACAAATAGACTGTGGTTAGAGGCGGGAAAGTAATTGGAAACATGAACATTGAAAACCCCAAAAAAAGGAGGGGTTGCAGGTTTTCAGTTCGAGTCCATCTGACCATAATCTTCCCTTAAATGGTTCAGGCTCTGTGTTTGCTATCATTTGTGTGATCATGTCACATGGCCACAGTGTTATGGGTTCAAACGGAAATTTGCGATGGCTCAGTGCACCCCAACAGCAGAGTTTTCCATCTTCACTCTTCTCTGGCCCAACTTCATTATCTTCAAGGTATTCAAAGAGTAATGGTTTGTCAGGGTGCAAACCAACTGGATATTTCAAGTTCTCTGGTCAGGTCTTGGACGTTACTGTTCAGAACTTACTTCTGTTTGGGAAAAGCAGAAGAATCTGACTAACCGTTAGTCACCTCCTTTTTTTTCTAAAACATTTAAACGTTAAATTCTTGTTGTTCTTCAGCCTTTATCAAAAATGTATTGTTAATAAAGTGCTAGTGCTGGCTCCTTACTGCCTGACTACACACAGAGTGTGCGAGTGACCGTAGGACGCCCACACAGACTACGCTTTGATTGTCTAATATCCAAAATTCCTACAGTCAAGAACTTGAACAGCACTAACGGACTCCCTGTGCAATGCCCAGGATTTGGGAGGGTTGAAAAAAATGAAAATCCAAATGACGTGCCAACATCTTCTCCACTTCATTCTTATTTACCCTTGTGCAGTGTTTAATTGTTCACTATGACCTGTCGGCCACAGCATGCCCGTAGAAAAAAATGTGCACGAACATTTTCACTCCACAGGCTCACCGAGTGGTTGATATTTTGTGTGGGCCACCTGCCTGTCCCACACAAGCTTATTTTGTTAAGTGCTTTTAGTCAAATGGTTCTTCTGCATGATTTTACCGCCCAGTTATTGCGGCAGTGATGTACGGCTTCTCATTTTTGTCAGAAAATTTCGCAGTCGTTCAAATTTAACGGTTTCGTTTTTCCATTGCAAGATTTGTCTGCTTTGGATGCCTTAGCTGCTATTATTGCAACTCATATTTATTGTGAATATTTGAATTAATCTAAAAGGGTTTCTGCAGCATCTTCATTCCGTCTTCATTTGTTTTCAATAGATTCGTCTTCTCTTATCACCAAAGCTCAATCTCAAAAATAGAAACCTTTTCCTTCTTTTTTTTTAATCTGGTTACACTTTATAGTTTAAAGACTTGTAAACACCGATTTGGAAAGAGCCGCGACCTTTTTGGAAGAGATGGGTAGAGTTCCTGAGTCCCTTCAAGTCATCTGCTGTAAGCAGAGCTGTGAAACAGGAACGGGAGCATTTGCTCAGAGCTTGTCAGAGAAATTCCAATAAAACCACAAAATTGGATCAGCTTGAAAAGAAAAAAAATTAAGATCACAGTTTGTCATCTTTAAAGTGCTGATTGTCAAATTTTCCACTCATGTACTGCATCGTCAACATCAGCAAGTTATGAGGTAAAAAGCCACATATGAGTATGTTGTTTGTTCACTGGGATGAAGTAATTTCACACTACATGTCAGTGACAGCAATGAAGCACAATTAGTGCCACTAGTTTCATGTCAAGTAAAAACAGATTATTTTACCTGCTTAAAGTTCTGGTCTTTACATATAAACACTGTCTGAGAACAAAGCGACCCTTTTTTTTTCCCCCTCTCGAAGTGCTGATTTAGTGTAACTTCAGCTCCATTGAGCATCACCCTTCACTGAGTTTGAGGTATCTGATTGAGCCCGTCCATGTGGAGCGCTATTGAATCAAAAGAGTAAACCTCAAGGGCACGGTTCAGCGAGCTGGGAAAAGTCCACACTCATGCAAATGAAAGCTCAGGAAAAGACAGTGGGTTTGGAGCGTGCTCACCACGTTTATGCTCAGACAAGGATCTGTCACATTGAAGGGGCACATTTGTTACGATATTTTTTTTTGGTTTTAAAACCCAGCCAAGGTGAAAAAGTTGCATCACTAAAGTAAATAAAAAACGAGGCAAATGTTTAAATTCAATATGCAGTTAGTGAAAATAATGTTCTTCTCCTAAATTACTGCCTTCAATGATGAGGCTGTAATAGAGTTATGCAGCCACTGATTTATGATTTAATCCCAGCATGCATAATCTGCTGTTCCACAACCCTGGTGAGATGTCTCTAATGATAATTGTATCACTCCTGATTGTCACACGTTGCTTCGCATTAGGCACGACTCTTCTGTATGGGGAGACTTTTGAAAAAAGCTGTTAAAGGCCGGACCAGTCGGCGACAATAACCCCGCACTCCCCGCTGCAGGATGCGTCGCCCCACCGCTGTCAGCTCTACTCCACCTCTCCGGTGGTTAATTAAACGAGTCCACGCACAGAGCGAGCACACCACGCTTGGTTTACCATAAACAATGTGATTAAAGCAGCCAGAACCAAGAGTTAGTGAACAATAAAAAAACTAAGATCACCATGGAGATGTGCAAGAAGAAGAATGAATGACTGTCATTATTACTTTTTATTTCATTATTTTCATAATGACTATCATTATGCACAGGCTCTGATTGAATTCTATACTGTTGTCAGTTTTGTTGTGAGCAGAATAATGATCTTTAAAAAAAAACACTTGAATAAAAAAAAGACTAAACTTAAAGTAGGTCATTAAATTAAATGATTATTTCTCTTAGATTACAGCACAACGAATATATTTTAATGTGTGAAATTCAAAAACAAGCTTCCACTCAGTCTGAAAACTGATGATTACATCATTGAGGACGTAATCATCAGTGGACTAATCCATTCCCCGCATGTGAAATATAACAATTGATTGAATCTGTGCAGCCATAAAGGAGGACAATATGGCCTTTTAGCTGCAGAGAGACTGGATGTGACAGATGCATCCAGAGGGAAACAGTTATTTATGAACACGCGGCGCTGGCTTCTCGTATCAGTCCTGGCTAATGTCACAGGTGACACGACGTGTTGTCATTAGTCTCCGCTCTGTAATGTATGTCGCAAATCTGTGGTGAGCTTTTAACTCTGAGCCCACTGTGAGAGACTAAGGCTTTTGTCTCATCAACAAACGGAAAACCCAAAATTTTTGTTTTTTTGTTTTTGCACATTCGTTATAATTGTATGCACACACTGCAACTTGCTATTCTTTTTATTTCCAAATGGTTCATCTTCAAAGTTTGGTAAAGTATTTAGAAGTACCCAAATAGAGTCACTTTTTAAAGTTGAGATTGTGCCAGACTTGAAAGAATCCTAATCTGTTTCTTTATTTTTACCACCAGGCTTCACTGTCAGATTGAACAAACGCATTTTGTTTTCTCATTGTGTTAAATGTGAGGACATGCAGACACATTAAATGACTGCTTTTCACTCCCGCTGGGTTTTTGGTTTTGTTTTGTTTTGTTTTTATATTTCTAAAAACCAAAGCAGTAATACCTGACATGAATCTGTTCATTTTTACTGTTAAACTTTCAAATTGGGACATCTCTGCTTCTCCGGGCTGCAACCGTTGATGGGAAATTCCAAACGGCAGCTGAGAGGAAGTTTAAAAACATTCTGAAGCATTTGGTCATTAAGTTGCCATGTGCCTTGTTTTTTTTCCTCAAATAGTCAGTTATTGCAATTGTCTTCAATCCCTCGTGAACTGATCTTAATCCAACATCAATGTCTATAACAACATTTGACCTCCTCTGTTATCGACTCACTCACATGAAAACTGGGTTTTACTCATCATGGACAACATATAAAAACAAAATTTATATTAAAAATTACATTTATGAGTATTTTTTTATTCAAATCAATCAGGATTGTAAAAAAAAGTGCTCTTTGATAACGTTTATTTGTGACATAGATACCACAGTCGGCGGGCCTCACACTCCCTGCTCCGCTCCATTCCGATGCATCCATTTTCAAACAAAAAGATCTGCGCGCGTCTTTTTTTTTTTTTCTCGTCTGAGCTGGCATCCGGCCCAAAACTGTACAGCTGGATAGCTCAGATATCGCTCACTGTTTTTGTTGCACTGGTAATGTTGGTTTTGGGGTGTGAGGGGCTGTAAGCTAAAATAGTTGGATGATGGGAAATGGGGACCGGCCGGCAGCTCCGCCCACAACTCAGAGGTGAATTTCTAATGAACTCCTGCCGTTCTGCAGAAACTATGTCCTAGAAAACAACACAGGTTGTTCTTTTGTTTTTTTTGTTCAACTAAAAATGGGATAATCACAATTAAAAGATCTTTGAAAATTGATCAAAAGATGATCAGAGTGGGTCTTTAAACACACACATACTGAGATTCAAGCACATTTAGAGCTGAATTGCATAAACATGTTGGTTTTATGTTTATTATTAAAAAAACACAACACTTTTTACAACTTAAGATGAGCAATCAGAAACATACCTCACATTTTCTAACCCAACTAGTCTAAGACACGTTTTTACAGGTTGGAACAAACATTTAAATGCTTAGATGCATCATAAAAAAGAAACGATGTTGCAAATAAAAGAAACAACAAGTAAACAGAAATGCTGCAATTTAAAAAGGCACAACGGTAGTGGATTATTGGGGATGCTTTTTGCCCAGGTACTGCTGTGAGAAGGAGAAGAGAAACTAGGAAGTGAAGATGGTTGAATTCAATGTCACTATGTTCACTTTTTAAATTGTTATTTGGACATGCAGTCCCAGGTTTGAAGATAACCTGGAGGATGCCGGTTTATTGTTCACTTCGACTATCACAGATAACGGTAGTGTGCAGAAAGACCACTAACAAGAGGAGAATCAAGTTGTGTAGCTTTACTTCAATATGCAGTAAAACACAGTGACATGTACCACCGCATTGTTTACCCCAGACAAACACAACTATCAACAGGTACTGAGAGTTTGGAATGAAAACGCATCCGAGTGGAAACGCCTGACAGCTAAAACGTTCCACTTCCGGTCTGATGTAAAAAAAAAAACCATCACCAAAAATCCACTTGTGTTTTAACTATCAATCCTTTAATTTGTAGCGTTTATTTTATTTGCAGCATAATTTCTTTAAATTTGCAGCAGTTTTTCTTTGATTTGTAGCAGCGTTTCTTATTTTTTGCAGCTTTTCTTTTTGACTTGCAGTTTATATTTTTTTGTTTGGGCACTTGTTTTTTGTTTTTTTTTGCTGGGTCTCAGCCATCGTACACAAGAGAAAAATTTATTATTTTCTCTGGATGTCGGATGAATGTGAATTCATTTAAGGGCATCACGCTCAGCTGCTACAGCACTGCAGCTTGAAGGGAGAAAATGATGGCAAATGACGTAGCAACAATTACAATTTGGAGCTACACTGAGCTGGAACTACACAACGTGAGCCCTCGTAGTGTTTGTTTTGGATGAAAGATCCTCCTAACACTCATCACCTGCCTCATATTTGTCAGAGTCTTGCTTTCGTCTCCTGTAAGCGACAATTTAGTTTAAAGGATCACCAAACTTTTGCAAAGTTGTCTCACATTTTGAACAAGAATTTAAGGTAAAAACAGTTTGAGAGTCCTAAAATAACTTGGACTGTCTTTTCAGGAACATATGTCATTCAAATATTTGATCAGTTTTCAATTCTCCAGCTACTTGTGTGAAATGCGTCACTTTTTAGAAGTTGAAAACCTCTTATAAATGTTTGACATTTTCTAGAAAACTGCTTTGTTCACGCAGCTCAAATGTAGTCACCAACTGTCTGAAAAATCATCGCGACATCAAACATCACTGTTCATAAACAAGAAAACAGCTCGGACATTTGCATGAGATTTGAGGAGTTCATTCACTTCACATAGACGTGAATTTCATTTTACAGTTTGATCATATTCAAGGAAAACATTATTTCATCTTTGATTTAAAAAACAAATAAATAAAGAACCCATTTTGATTCGTTTTAGAACAGACTTTTCACAAATCATTCCCTGATAGAGGTCCCTTTATCACTAAAGTTTTGAATTTGCCCCAGGAGCAGTGGCAGAGCTAAAAGATTTCATGTGGGGCGGCGGGCAAAAGAATTCGCAAGGGTGACAAATGAAATACAAAGACATAAAAAATGTAAGGGGCTCCAGATCTCATCTAAAACAACGATTTTTTTCTTATCTTTTGCTATGTGTAAAGACGCTTGTCTTGATGATTTCTTCATATTTGTCAATAATCATATTAATATTGACCAAAAAATTGGGGGGAAGTGGGGGGAAAAGTTTTTTGTTGGCTCCCCATACCTCCGCCCCTGACTAGGAGAAATTTGATGGTTACATTTTGCTAAACAATAACTTATGCTGCAAGTACAGATGGATTAGTGCTGTTGTCCTTTTACATTTCTTTTTTTTTTTTTTGCCATGACAAAAAAGATATTTGTTGATTTCACACATGGTATTAGAAACACAAAATACTGCAGCATTAAAAATGAAAAGAAAAAGGCAAAAATAAGGTTTGAAATCCACAACCATGAATCCTGGAGGGGCAAAAACCTGAGAGCAAGGGAGGAGAGTTTTACTGTAACCAACATCATCACAACAAAAACAGAATGAGGGCTTGGAGAAAAACACCTGCAATGCTCCTTTATTGGATCATCCATCTTTGCAAGGAGACGATGGAGAGATTATTTCCTAAACAAAAGCATTATGGTCTCCTCACAGTTCAGTTTTTCCTATTTATAGAGTTTATAAGCTGTGTTTCTTCCATGCATCAAGTTAGAAATTAAATGTAAATTTATTTTTTGTATTTCACTGAAGATTTACAGGGATTATTCAGTTCAAACATTAATCGTGTCATAAAATCTAAACACTAGAACTAAGTCTTGTTCACCATCAGTGATGAACTTCAGAGATTGTGGGATTTGCCCTTTTATTCTGATCAACAGGTGAGCGTTTCCGCTCAGAGATGCAGATTTGCTCCCACACTGAGTCAGCTCTGCCTCTGCGGCGGCAATAGCAGGCCTGCGGCCTTCAGACGCGAGGAAGGATCTGACTCCAATCAATCACTGACAGATTACCTCCTCAGCCACTTCCACAGTCATTAAAGCAGGACAAATGCAGAACTGCAGCTGAGCAAGTTGGAGTTTTTTAAGCCAATGCCGGACTTCCTGGTTATTTGTCAAAGTCAGAGCTGCTGAGCTGCATGAGTGGCGTTGCGAGCGTGCCGGGCAGAGCGAGGCAGAGAGCCAGAGGTGGTAACAGAGCGAGCGAGCGAGTTATTGTCGGCGTGTGTTTTTCCCTGCTCTCAGGTGTGTGCGTCCACCTGCTGGCCCGCTGGAGCTCACCGTAAATCACATTCCTTTCACTGCCAAATTTAGCAGCTTATGCTCAATAGGCTCTGCTCAGATCTGTGGCGTGTCCCATCACGGCGCTAGTCTGGGCTCATAAAAGAGGATTGGCCACACTCAAGCCTCTGAGCACCGACGACTCATCCCCTCTTCTATTTTCCTACATTATTCTTTATCTGAGCCACTGGAAACACTGTCTGGGCTTTTCTAATCTCTCCTTTTTTCTCCCAGCGGATTTCCTGGCTTTGAGATTCCTCTTCTATTGTCCCCCATTCACTGGGGCTTTGTTTACATCAGGGTATATTTGATAGAAGGCACTATGAAATTGGATATCATCATTTTCATTGCCTGTATTACCAAGGGAACACTGTCTATTTCAAATATAAGGCAAGGAAAAGACATTTTATCCCATAAGCTTTTCCCTCTTTATCCAAATGGATTCTGGCATTCTTGCGTGTTGGCAGACGCGGCAGGTTAAGTGCCGATAATTATTTGAATTAAAAAAAACGATGAATAAAAACACAATGAGACGAGGCGACATCAAAGGCACGTTTTCCCCTCTTCTATGGAACACAGTGCGTCTGCGGTCCAGGTTTGATTAGTGTGACGTTTGGGGATTAGGCGCTTTGTTTTCCACCCACTATGAAAGAACGCCTCTTGTATTCCACTTAGAGCTGTGATTTTATGAAACAGAAATGTTTTCTTTTTTAAGTATGGAAGGGGAGAAGGGAAAAGGAAAACATCTGTTATTTTAATTTCGTCCACCTTTTGTGCGGTTCTCCTCTGTAAAAGTCAGTTTTCTAAGATTAGATTTGGGTCATTTCCTTTTAAAAGAACAAAAAAAAAAAAAAACTTTTATTTACATTTACTTTATCCCTTATCTTGGGTTCGGGTCAGAATGGACCCGCGAATAGGTCCATTTTGACCGTCTCATTCTCTGTTCAAATGTATTTATTTGTACTTTTTTTTTATTCAAAGAATTACCAGCACTTAACCGTTTTTTTAACCTTTGTATTATGTTCGGGTCAAAACTGACCCGACAGCAAAGATGCTGTTTAATCAGATTAGACCATCCAATCTGTGCAATAAAGTGACCGCAAAGCTGTACATACAGTAGATGTGTGTACCTACAACACCCCTCCCTCCATCTTATTCAATTAAAAGCTTAAGCTCATTAGTGGCAGCCTTAGATCATTACCTTTCACATAGCTAATGAGTAAAAATTTATTTAGATTTATGTTGCCGTTAATATTTCACACACCCGTTATTTGCACTTCTTTACCTGTGTGGGAGCCTTTTTTTTTTTTTTTTTTTTGTGCAGCAGCGATGCTGCATATTAAACACACTTGAATGGTACGTTTCGGTACGGAAAGCAGCGATGGAAGAGCTTGCTAATGCGGGAGTGGCACAAAGGCCGAGGTTTTCACCACTTTCAAAAGTACAATCCGCAACATTCATATTTACAGTCCATCCAGAGGGTATTTACACTGCTTCACGGCGCAGTTTGTGTCTTTATGAAGCCACAACGACAGTACTTTCAGGTAAATTTAGTTGCTAACTTTACAGGTTTGTCTTTTTATTTTGAAAAAGTTGGCTAAATAGATAAATTCAAGATCTGCACACCAAGAACCCTTTTCTTCTGCTGTTTTTTTTCCCTCCACGTGCCATGATGGGGGTGTTACTGGGACCAATGAACTGACAGCTCCTCCGTCTTTGATATCTTGTTTAAACCTGCTCTCCCTGCTGATGCTTTGATAAAGCCCTAACTGGGACATTTCCATTCTAATTAGAGCCTCGATTGCTAATTCCATATTGCCTGCCATAATTATCTCTGGGAAATATTCGCCGCCGCTTCGTTCTGCAGGACTGGCTCCGGGCGCCCACGAATGCTCTTGTCGACTGGGAGGTGAGTGTTCAGGTTTGTGTGACGACTTTTACATGATCCTACGTCGCCGCCTGAACTTCATGCACCGTTGACACAAAAAAAAGTGTCTAATCTTTATTTGTTAATTTGATATATTTAGTTGAGTGGAAGTGACTCATTAAGCAGCAAAGTGTCGATTTGTGGAGCCAAAGGCCTCCAACAGAAGTACAGATAGGTGTTTTCCCTTTTTTGAGGAGTTATTTCAGCAAAAGGAGATTGCACTACAAAACTATAAAATATCATTTTATGACAGTTGTCCTAAAAGTGTGATGACCAATCAAAGGATCTGCATCTGGCTTTCATTTGGTCATCAGTTTCACCACCTAAACTCTGTGACCAAAGTTGGGTTTTGACGCGCCACGACTCAGTGTAAACCCTCCAAAAAGCAGAAAACAATCTGGGGTTGTTCTGGCACATTCGGCACAGTTAGAAAAGGGATCTATTGTACCAGTTTTGACCCAGAGGTCACAAGTTGGTCCAAATGGTGGCTTTGACATGTCGTAGCAACATTAGTCCTAAACTCTTAGTATTTTCAGCAAGCCTTCCCCTCACTAACAATAGCTTAAGCAGAATAAACCTTTTATTTTTCCATTTAAACAACGTAACATAAACATTACATTTAACCAATACTCAGAGATGTCTGTCTGCCCAAGATACAAACACCATAGTGTATAATAAATGTCTCTACTTCATTAGTCCTGAGGAACAACTTGTGTTCTTTTCTATTAAAACCACTTTTTTATTTTTAGATTAGCTACATTTATTTGTGATTTGAGCTGTTAATGCACACTTTATATAAATTGACCAATATTTTATTGTAGTTTTGTGTTTGATAAAAACAGTTTTTCTAGATTTTTCTGCAACATTTTGATTGAAGATAAAATACTTGTAAATATCATGAAATCATGATTAGATATGTCATATTCAGGCTGCTTAAGTCATTAAAATCCTCCATGGAAGGTTAAATAAAGAGGATTTTTGTGTACAGTGTTCCTTTGTTTAACGCAAGAGTTATGTTCTAAAAATAACCCGCAATAGTTGAAATCCGCGAAGTAGGATTACAGATGTTTTAAGGCCGTAAATGCCCTCACTACACACTTTATACACTTTTCTCAGACAGGTGTGAACATTTACACACTTTTCTCTGTTTTTTAAACTCTCAAAGTTCAAATCGTCGTGGAAAAATTAGTCCAGTTTAATAGAATAAAAACAAAGATCTAATTGCGTTGGAAGCTTAATGTAGATTTGCCAAACTTCTGTACAGGAGACAGGGCACGGAGGAGATTGATTGACAATAGTCTACAGCCAATCAGAATGCAGTGTACAGCGAAAAAATAAATACAAATAATTTTTTTTAAAAAAGCAAACAAAATTACATGGGAGGGACCGTTTCTTTTTAAATTGAATTATCTGTATTTTAGTGTTGTGAATCCAGCTCTGCATGCATTTACATTTGGAAGTGACTATTCGTGCTTAGGGCGGGGTTAGGGTTCAAATACGTGCAACACAAATGTCCATCAGTTTTTGCGCTTGGTTGCACATAAATTATTTAGCCTTTAGTCAACGAAAGCGTTTGTCCAAAGCAACTCATTCTGCATTTAGCTCTGCAGGGAAAATACTTCAAAAAAGTGCACAAGAGCCAATACAAAACTTTAGTCTGGGAAAAGTCTCTTTCCTGTTTTTAGACTAAGGTTTTGGGAGAAACAAAAAAGTGTGCTTCTGGGGCCCACGTTTGCCCGGAGCCCCAGAAACACTAGAGCCGTCCCTGTGACCCGCTCTCTCTTCCATTCTTCGCCTTTCAAATCCGTTCCTCCGTCACGTTGCCATCTTACCGCTCATAATAACCTTACAGGCAGTAATTTGAATCCCTCCCCCCGCTCCACCCCCATTGCTTCGCAGAGCGCATGCGCAGTGGGCAGCGCACTGGTCATTGCAAGAAGCAGCTGTTCGGGCTGGTGAAATTCCAACATGGCAGAGGCTGCGGTCAGAGCTTCCTTCTTAAACTTGGGATGCTTTCAGCTGCGCGCCAGCCCGGCTTAACCTCCACCGCGCGTCCTTCGGCACAGCTCCTCCCCGGGATCGATGCGACCCTAACCCCCCCACGTGAGAGGTCAACCTGAAAGAAAGAAGAGGGGGACAAATCCAGGTAATGTGGGGAGGCGGGGGGGGGGGCTGCGTCTGCAGTTATAGCCGTAGCGGTCAGGGCACGCGCTGTTTCTGGAGGCGTAAAAAAAAAAAGAAACGGAAGAAAAGACGCGCGTCCGTTTGCGGTGAAATAAGTTTCGGTTCGACCGCCGCAGAGGCTGCGGTGTTTGCGGTAATCTGACGGAAAGCCGCGCACCTGCGCCGCTGCTCAATTGCAGGAGGGGGGGGAGAGAGAGAGAGAGAGAGACCCCAACTGCGGGTTTTTCGGCTTTGCCTTGTGTGCAAAAAAAAAAAAAATCCAACTTGCGCGCAGACTGAGGCGTCCAGCCGGGAGCTGCGCCAGCTCCGTTACAAGTTCCCTCGATTCTAATGCAATCTCCAAATCCAGGATCCGGCTGACCGCAGTCACGGAGCGGCACCAGTTGATTTCGGCTCCACTATCTAATGAGATGCATGTAGGTTAGACTATTGAGTTGCTCCAGCAATGAAATCCAAACAGTATCTTGTAATCTAATGCTTTTTTTTTTTTTTTAGAGGAAACCTTCCTCCTCAAATAATTCCCTCCTCTTCCTCTTCCAGCACGACATGATCAGCAGCAGCAGCAGCGTCTATGGTAAGGATCTCAATTATTATTTTATCATTTTGGGTCATTTCAACATAAAAAGGGAACAAAAACATTATTATGAGAGTGTATTTTATTTTGAAAATCTTAATTTCTTGTTAGTCATCCTAAAATCATTATACTTACAGATTTTATGACAAAATTTTACTTTAGTGCATAAAAAAATCAATAAATGAAATATATATATATTTATATATTTTACTTTTACTCAACATTTGCATCCCAGGTGTGCAAAAAATATTTAGCATTTATTTATGCAATTTGGAGGAGAATCCTGGCAGTTTGTTTTTAGCTTTTTGGGGTTTCAGGTGTTTAGAGGACGGGGTCCTGCAGGGACCTAAAGGGTTTTGGTGGAAACCATTAGTGAGGACTCGACCTCTGACCTTGCTCTGTTCTTCACGCACACACCCCTGCTTCTGCTCGTGTGCTGCAACCTACTTTTATAGGCTATAAAGCAAACTAAATCCGCTGTTTTGCTGTAACAGACCCTCATGGCCGTCTGGGGGCTTTTTAGGAACTCAGGTGGAGATGATGGAGTTGCGCACAGGTGGAACGGTGACAGCAGCAATAATCCCCCCTCATTATACCAAACGTATCGCCCGGCGTCTCCGGCACACTCGCTAATAGGGACAGAGAGAGCAGAGATAACACAACGGGGAGAGAGTGCGCTTCCCAAACAGGTGCTTCTTTACTTTATTTCTCCAAATCTGGACCCCCGGTTGAACAGAGAGCGGCGAGGGTGGCGGAGATGCTCCCAGCGGGGCCGTATAAATAAATTATCCTGACACTTTCTAACAGTCTGTAATGTTTACCATTAAAAGCTGTTTTAGCCGAGGATCCCGCGGGACTCCCACCTCAAGAAATGCTGTTTTTTTTTTGTATTTTTTGATGCCCAGACAAAGACATTTTCCTGCGGCCGCTTCCACGCTCTCCCTCCTCGTCCTGACAGCGTCCTCAAACGGCGGGGTTGACATCTTTTAGCAAATATGTTAAGTGTTATCTTACGTGACCCCTCAGGAGCCCCGCGCATGCAAATAAAACCAATCCCCCCGTTGGATCTGTCTGTCTATCTGTCTGTCTGTCTGTCTGTCTGTCTCCCCCATCTCCCCTCCCCGCCTGCCCAACAGTGCGTCAGCCCGCCTCGACTCATCTATTTCACTCTTTGTCCACTTATTTTCCCTCCTCTGTCCGTCCCAGAAGACGGTTCCGGGCTTTGTGGTCAGGTCCTTTTTTTTTTTTCCCAGAGATGGCAATCAGCTGTCGGCGGGACCGCTGCCTCCAGAGGAGCGGACGCCAATTCCTGAAAAATCCTTGACACCGTGATCCCCCCCCCCCCCTCCTCCTCCTCCACTGCCACGCTGGCTGCATTTTATTTACTCTCCGGTGGGGGCTTCTCTTTATTCCTGACATTCTGCTTCCTGATGAAGTGCTTTTTTTTCTATATCCTTCCAACTTCTTTTACAAACTGGGGAAATCAGAGGCGCAAAGGTTTGGAATTCACGCAGAAATCCCAGTCAAAAGTGAACAAAAATGAGAGGAGATTTACTAAAAATGATAGATAAGCTGAAATCCACCTTTAAAAGCGTCCCCTTTGCCTGGAAAGCTCAACTTGAAGTGTGTGCTTCCCTTTTTCCTGTTTATGAAATCAAAGCTTTGCATATTTGATCCTTTCATTCCCGTCTTTTTTGCATTTTAAGATCACGCTTTGCTCTTTGGCTTTGGATTTTCTGGGAGAAATTAAAACATTCCGCCTTGCTTAGGTGTTAAACGTGCTTAAAACACGATGAAGATGTTCACATTAGAATAAAGTTTTTAGTTTTTTTCCTTCTTTTTTTTTTTTAATTCCTGGAAAACTGACCTCCGCTGCGTCTTTCCGGCTCTGGCCGGGTGACTTCATGATCTGATGGACGGACAGCCTCAGAGAGGTGGTGGCCGTCTGCTGCCCCCTCCCTTTCCTCTCACCCCCCACCCCGCCCCGGCTCGGTTTGAACGTCTCCATAAGCCAAGCGTTGCAAACTAACTTGGCAAAACTCTCTCTTTTTTTTTTTTATTTGGTGGGTGCGTGCACCTTAACCAACAATGGCTGCTTGGCTGTGAGAGCCCATCTCTGTTTTTGGAGCTTGGAGGGCTGCCAGGAGGACGGTCACAAAGGATGCTGAGTGGCTGGGCGTGTGGCGCAGCATCACCACCTTCCTGTGGTCTCCCGACTGCAGGGGCTGCGGCGAACTCTCGTTCTGTGTAAACACTTTTGTTCAGTAAGGGGCTTGAAGCACTTTTTTTTAAAAAAACAAATAGAAAAGAAGCCAACCCCTTTAGTTTTCTTTTATTCTTCCGTCCTTTCCACATGGACTCAAGTGTGTCTAACTTTTTCAAAAAGTAGGTAAAATGTCTTATTTGTGCTTTTTTTTTCTTTAAAATTAAATGTTTTAAAGCCTAAAACCACACAATGAAATTCATAAAGACGTTTAGGTTGCAGTAAAATCGAATATTTAGTAGGATGGAATTCGGCATTTGTTTCCATGTCCATTAAATCACAAATCTGAGTTGGGCAGGAGGGTGTTTGTATGCACACATGTGATTGTGTTGTTGCATCGTTGGTTGTGTGTGCGTTGGCCAAGTTTCCCCACAGGAAGCCGGCGAGAACATTAGGATGTTGCTTGTGTGACTCCGTTGGCAGGATGGACACATGTGGTAGATGGCTAATGATAGCACGCAGCGCATAATGAGATCCTACTCTCCGTCTGTCTCCCCTACCTGGCATCATGCATTAACCATACAAGAGGAAGAGGAGGCACGCATGGTATTGACTTTTGAGTGGGTGTCTGCTTGTCCGTTGTTGGTTTTTGTTTGGCGCTCCCGAGGTCAGTATGGCTGCAAGCGCCTAACATTTTTATCAACTCTTCATTTTTCTGTTTCATCTTCTCGGCCGTTTTTCGCCATAATCTCTCCGCTTGTCCGCGGCGCCTGAGCTCTGCTCAGTGGTCGCATATTGATTTTTTTTTTTGGGGGGGGGAGTGTCATGCGATGCGTACTTACAAAGTCAAATGGGTTCAGTTTGTGGGTAAGTTTGTGCAGTTGCAGGATTATTCTATTAATGTATGCCTCGCACTCTAACCCACAATATGTTGAAGGAGGGAGGCGCTGGCAGCCAGCCATCTTCTTGCCCAGTAACATATATTTATCCTCTTCACTACACAATCCTCTAGGCTGCTCAAATCCCCCCGGGGGGTCCCAATGACATGCTTACTAATGTGTGCTTTGGAAACGGAGTGCTATTGTATCCCCTAAATCTCACAAAGCACTGTATGATTTGCCCATTGTCGTTAAATCGCTTTGCTTGTGCCAAGTACTTGCATCTCACAGAGGCTTAATGCTTTGAGGGTTTCAGGGACAGTTTCAAGTTCCTCTTTTGTTGATTTCAAGGAAAAGGGCCAAGACTGCTGCGAGGAATATTGTTTTGAGCACGGAGGAGGGAGGGGAGGAAGGGGCCACTGCCAAGCGCCTGCATTGAGCCCCGTGAATGGGCCATTCATATTTAGGAGAATCACCCAGATGCCATATTGTGGGCCCAACAAGGCTCAATATTCTCCCCTAACAAGGATGGGATTGTGACAGGTTTGGGAATTGTGAAAGTGTGGAAAGAAATGTTGGGAAATTCTAACAATCCAACAAGTCTGTGGCTTTTTACTCAGGAAAGCAAAGACAACTGTTAGACAGCGGCACTTTAAAAGTTTGTTTTGTCACAAGCAATGACTTCTTGAAAATGTGTGCATTCCTATTGTTAAAATGTCTTATATTTTTACTTATTTTAGGCGTTACAGCCAAAATCACAGGCAAAAATGAGATTAAAGTCAAGTTTCTGGCTAATTTTGACGTCTATTACAGAATTTCAGCATGAAGGCTAAAAAAAAAAGTCATAAAGCCGCATTTTTTAATGTCAGAATTCCAGAATTTAAGACTGACATGTTAAATTTTTTTTATTAATTTAAAATACTTTTCTAAAAATCGAAATGAATAGATTTCACTCCATAATTAATCCTCTTAAGTGTTTTCAAAATTCTCAGATTAAATTGACCCAATCACAAAATAAGTGTTAAATGTATATTTGATATTTGTGCATAGCATTGTTTTGTAGATTTAGGGGTCATTGATCATTTAAATGCAAAACTATTGTAATTGATTGAACTGCAGTTGGAAAAACAAAGTTTTTTCTTCTAGAACTTCAAAAGTTGTGTCCTTTAAAAAGTCTCAAATTTAATTGAAGTTTTTTATTTTTTATTTTTGAAGGTTTCATGGATTCTTTAACCCTTAATTTGTGTTTGGGTCAAAACTGACCAATTTTCACGCTTGAAAAGAGAAAAAAAGAAAAGTTGCTTTCTTTTGGAACCTCACAAATGTAGAGTCGTGTCCTTTAAAAAGTCTCGAATTTAATCACAGCTTTTTGGCTCTTATCACCTTCCATCCAGCCTGCTTGTGCTCGTTTCTCAATTAGTTTTAATAGTTTTTCTGTATGAAAAGGTGTCCCTGAAACAGTTTAAAGTGGTTGATTTCACAAAGCACCGGTTCTAAAAACAAAAATGTCCTGGGAGTCCTGTAAAAGCCCAAAGGAAGGTGACAACAACCACCTTGAAACTGCCCAATTCTCGTCCCGTGTTCGGTACACAGGATTTAGCGAAACGTCATTGCGGTCTTTTTTTATCTCACGCATGTACTGAGTATTAATCACGGCTGGATCTGCGCCTGAGAGGCTGATCAAATTTATTGTTTGGCTGCACGGGACAGTAATGGGTGTTTAATTACTCAATAAAAGCCCTTTTATAGATTCCCAGGCCTCCTGTGTGTTGAGCAAATGGTATTGATCCGTCTCTGGGCTGCAACATGATAGCCTGTGAAGGAGAATTAGTGCCGTTAGCCTGCTAGCATTTTCTCATTCATTAGTTGCATTAAGCCAGAGGCTGGTTAAGACGCAGCATCATTGTTAATACCGGAGTCTCCAAGGTTTTAGTGTGTTTTAAAGCTTTCTGCATCTCATTTACACAAATATGGATTAGATGAGCCTAAACATTGTGGAAGGAGCTTAAACGAAAAAATTCCAGGTATTTTTTTTCTTTGTTTCTTCTCACGAGTTTTGCTGTCAGTGCAATTTGACTAAAGTGTAATCCAAAGGTCTAAACGTGAGAACGACAGTAGGTGAGCTGTATTAGTCCGTATGTTTAATCCCACCGCCTACCCACTTTGTAATCTGTAATCTGGCGGCTGCACCTCCTCTTTCTTCTTGAAGGTCTAATTCTAGATCGGTGCCCTTCTGTTCAACCTGCCGCCATCAAAAATACCTCACACGCAGGACAGCAAAGCCCATGTACTCTGTGGCTTTCTTGCAATACGATCATGAAGGAGTGAATACACCACACTCCAATGCGATTGTTCTCTCTCTTTTTTTTTTTTTCCTTTGCTTTAGTGCATCTGCCGTTGCATCCGTTGTTCTTTTATGTTTAGAGCATCTTGCTTTCACGGTGAAGCAGTCCTGCTTCTCTTGATGCGCGGCGAAGCCCACCGGAATATATCCCTTGATGTGTCCATATCAAATGAATGCGGCCTATTACAGACGTGGTGGAGTCAGTTGGGTGGCTTTGTGGACCAAAAAAAAGGGCCTGCAAGCCACTATGAAAGAGACATTGTCCCACACAGACCGAACAGTTCCTTTGTAGATAAATGGATTTTCATGCTTATCAAGTGGGACACTGACATGAGTGAAAACTGTGGAGAATGTGGAATTATTCTCACCATTCGGTCGTACACATGGATAACTGTAATTTTAAGCGTGTGTGGTCTTTCATTGTCCTTTTCGAGTGCAGCGTTCAATCCAAAACTAGACTATGTACGCCATAAAAGTTACAAGTACGTATTCTGCATGAAGCCGCAAAATCAGTATGTGAAAAATATAACTCACTGAAACAGCTGATATGTACTAAAAATGAATTTTACATCTAATAAATGTCTTTTGGAAAGGATAAGTGAAAAATGCTATATATTTTTAAATGATTTTGTTGTTGTTGTTATATTCAATTAATCAAATATAAGACATTAGTGACGAGTATAGTTTTTCTCACTTGTAGTTTTCCTTGAACACAGTTTTTTTGAAGATGCAGCAATGCTTGGTTTAAAACCGAAACCGTATCCTACGCCACTCAACAGAATCGTGGGGAATGTGAATATTTGCTAAATGTAAGAAGGTTTTTTTATTCATTGTTTTATTACATTACACCAGCCTTAGAATAAGCCAAATGAAAAGTTTTTCTTTATTGTTACTTGCTTATTAGCAAATTAAAAACAAAAGATTTTTCCAATTTTAAAATTTTTTATATATATATACATATATATATATATATATATATATATATATATATATATATATATGTGTTCATATATATATATGTTCATATATTGAACAAAATAAGTCCATGACCCAAAAATTGTGCTTTAGACCGAATTGTGGTGAAAGTGATGGTGTGTTCAGACTGGACACACTTGGTTCGCTTAAAGTGAACCAGGGTTCATTTCCCCCAGAAATCCAGAACAAAGTTTCAGTCTGAATACGTGCAAGCGAACCCTGGTGCGGGAGCAGGAACCGGTCTCAGACCCATCTTTTGAAATGGTCTCAGTTCATTTCCAATTGGACTGAGCTCCGGTTAGCTCTGAGAGTCTGAATACGGTCTGTGCTGGGACTGGAACAACTGAACCAAAACGTTCACCGTAGTCGGTCATTAGCGGACAAACATGGAGCAGCGATCCATCAGCAACTCATTGAAATGTGGTTGGATGAATGTAGGCTCATTTTGACAACTTTTAATGTGATACAAATGACTTCTCACACTTTTCCTGACAATCTACATGTCACAAACACTTATCACTGTACCTCGTTGCCGTAGTGTCCCCAGTAACCGCATTGCAGCATTGCTACCCCGAAGTAGCAGTAAAAAGTGTTAAACCTGACCTTCATACAGACGTTCAAAATTGGTCAGTGGAATAAAAAGTTTGAATAAATGAACCATCCTGGCAAAAATTTGCAAAGGGCAGCACCTACATCTTTCTTTTTGTTTTGACCCGCCCCCGTAACTGCTGGCCAATGACTGAAGAGATATACCCCAATCTGAAATAAACCAAACGCAAGGTTTACAACTCGATCTGGATGAAATGAAGTGAACTTGGTCCAGAACAAATCATTTTTGTTGCATCCCTACTGTTTTTACACCTTTAGGTTTTTATGAAAAGTCATTAATTAAATCTGATGTCATTATTTGGAACCAAAATGAGTCTAAGGCCAAATCCGAACTGTTGCCGCCCTCCTTATTTGGTAATGTTGCCTCCCCACCTGTCATTGGACTGCCACCGCACAACCTCAAAATGTGCTTGGGCAGCCAATGACCAATGTCAACTTTAAGAGACAAATTGTCCGGTCTTTTAGATAAAATGCTGCAGTGTGGCCACCTGCCGATTTTGCTGAAAAACTGGCATTTAAGTCACTGCACTGTGTCATTTTGGGATATGTGTACGTAGTCTTAATGACTTCATCAATAGTTGCTGGTCATCTATGTTGGCTGTCACCACTCGCTGTTTTTTTTAACTTTAGAAAGGTATGCTAAAACAAAAACTCAGAAGAAATGTTTTTTTTTCTCTGCGCCACTAGCAGATCACTCTGCCGGCGGTGGGGTACGCACCCCTAAGTTGCTACTATTCCTCCTTTAAAAAAACACTTTCAAACACCACTACAGCTTCAAATGTCCCTACAACTGAAGCAATAGGGAGGAGTCAGAGGGGTAGGGAAGCAATTTGGATTTGGCCTAATAGTCAGACAGGGAATTGAAATACTCCATAAAAATCTGTAAACATACTTGCATTAATGGAAGACCAAATCTTCCATTCATGTATTTTTGTCCCCAACCAGGAAGTATCATATGCTGCAATTCCTTGAATGACCACTGGATGCTGGTGTCAAAAAGGAGAATCTGAGTTTTGATAGTTTTTAGTTTTGTAAGTGTAGGGTTTTGTTTGTTTTATTAATATAAGTTATTCTATTGGTATAATTGTATTGAAACTTGTTAAAGTTAAAGCAGATATGATATTGTCTGATTGTCACATCCAAACAGACAAACATTGACTCTTCTCTTTATGTTAGAAAAAACTGGAGTTTCAGTTTTGTGTGGTAAACACAGGAGCTTGACAGAAGGTTTAAAGTTGCTGCCATAGTGATAAACCATCAATTTCCAGGCCTGTTTGTTGTACTGTAGCCACAAACTCCAGGTAGGGACTAAAATACATTTAAATGCAAATAAAAATGGGTTGCTTTGTTGGGTCATGCAGCAGAATCCTTGCTCCCTTATGCTTAGAGCTGTCTTGTCGGGGAGGGTTGGTACTATGGATGAGGCGTTTCAGTGGATGTGTTTAAGATGTGTCCTACCAGGACAAGACACTTCAGGGTTCCTCTGGTAAAGCTGGCAAAAGTGGATGGGTGAGAGGTGGTGGAGAATCTTTGACCCTCAGTTATAGCGTTGTTCTCAAGATTACTGATCTCTTAAATGACAGACTGTTCAAACCTATTTCATGTATTTAATCTAACCTTCAATGCAAAGATTTCTTTTTAGCATTCAACTTCCATGTAAACCAAAAGAACTTGGTTTTCTGCCGAAAAGTTTACAATATTGCATCAGATATAAAAATTGAAGTGTTTGACAAAATCAAACGGAAATGAAATCCTTAATAACATAGACATTCAAGATCTTCAAGCCCTTGCCTTATGAGAAATGACAATGTCTAAACAAGTTCATGAAACAGTCAACAGCCATCAAACACCTGTCACCTGTCATTGTGTCTGTATCTGCAGTCACGTGTTCCTGCCTGTGGGGTGCCAATGAGAAGTCATGTGTATTCAATGTGGAGCCAGTGATCTAGGTAATCTGCCTTAGCTGTGGGACAGGTCTATTGGTGCACAAATCAATTGGTTACATGTCCGTACATTAGGCTAACACAGCGCTGAGAGTGGTAAACAGACTGTTTAATTCCCCTGGATACCGGCCAGGTGGACACTCCTCCTTCCCTGCTTTCTCCTGATCCCCTTCACTTTTATTTTCTTCTTCCAGCCCTCATGCTATCATCCTCTTACACTCTTTCCTCATCTCCACTTCAGTCAATATGCGGTTATTCTCTGCGGATGAGTGCTTGCAGGAATGTTGCTTGGAGGGATTGTGTGTGCGTGCAAACTGGAGAGATTTTGGCCAATGAAGCCCTTGTTGTGCTCCGTCCTCCAGTACTGTGTCTATACTGAGTAAGTGATCCCTCGGGAAGCACATCCAGCATCCCTCCCTATCTCTCCCCATCACTGCATGTGTTTGTCTTTGTTTCTCTCTCTGTGTATCTGTTCAGCATTCTGTTTCTGCCTCTATCCATCTTCTCTCTCCATATTGCCTTTTTGCTTGAGACAGACAGAGCAAACGGAGGGGGAGGCATAATATGAAGTGGATGCTTTAGAAAAACAAACACTTTCATGATTAGGACCTTGTAGATTTATAGAAGTTTGCCACTTTGTCTGTTGATTATCCACACAGTATACAAGTCTTCTTTTACCTTTGGTTTTCTGTCAAAACTGCAGCTATTTCTCCAGCTCTGTGTGAACTACAGTGTGGAAATTGGGGTGTGTGTTTTCAGATTTGTCTTGTTTGCAGCATCACACGTGTGTGTGTGTGTGTGTCCTTTCCTTTACGGCTGATTGACAGATGAGATAGGAACGTCGAAGACTTTTGGAGCTACTAACAACCCAACGAGCGAATATCTAAACCAGGGGTGTCAGACTCAAGTCCTCAAGGACCAGCCTCCTGCTGATTTTCTAGAAATCCTGCTGAATTCGCTGCTGATTACCTGGATCAGGTGTGTGTAGCTAATAATGAGCTTCAACGACAGGTTGGTTGGAAAGCATGGAGGACGCCAGCCCTCGAGGCGTGGAGTTTGACACCCCTGAGCTAAACCCTTGATTAGGTCAAGGACAAGGAGCTGGGGTTGGGTGGATTCCAAACACAGCCAAGTCTGAGTTCAATGACCGGCTGGAGCAACTTTATTTAAAGCTTCATGGACGGCAAAATCCATGTTAAGGCGTGATATTTGCCTGTTGTGCCAGAGCTTTTTTTTTTTATTGTTGCTAGGAGACTGCACAACCCGTGGACACATCTGGTCAGCTGTTAGTACAAATTGTTTACAAGAGCCGGGGCATTCGCGGCAGTATGACATTGTTTACTAAATGAAACTGTCTACAGAATGAGTGCCAGTCAGTTGATCTGTAGGAGGACGACGGGTCCCAAAAGAGTCATCGCATTATTGGGGCTCAAAACTGTTTTATCAAACTGGGTTACATTAAACGCAGAGACGAAAAAGATGAGTCCAAGCATCCAGAATGGAAATATCACAGCCTGAAATTCTGGCTTTTCTGTCTGCTCCTCACTCTTCAGCCTTGACTCATCTTCCCCATGGGACCTCAGTGGTGGAATGACATTCATCTTGAAACAGGCCTGCAGAGTCTGTCTCAGCTCATTTCTTTCATATTTGTACCCTTTTCTGTCTTCCTTGCACTGCTCTGTTACTTTCATAGCTGATTGTATGCCTATAATCTTTACAGTCCAGTGGACACCCATGGAAAGTCGTGGAAGAAGCAGAAAAGGGTTTGCTTTAATGTTGTAAATGCATTTTGAAAGAAAACAGTATCGATAACCAATTTGGCACCAATGGTTTCAGTTGGCAAGTATGTTTGTTCTGACAAGAACGTCTCCTTAAGTCAGATTTTTCATCAGATTTCCACAACAGATTGGACGTTCTGTCTAACTGGGCTGTAGGTTTTTGCAAATTGAAAAAGGAGTCTTAAAAATGTGTAGAGTCTCTTGTAAGTTCTGTCTTGAGGCAATTAGCATCATGAATCATCTCCTAAAATAGCCGTTAGGCACATCTTGAACAACCTTGTGGGGGTTTTGAGTCTGCTGGAGCAAAATGATGGCAGAAGACACACATGACAGCCGGACACATTGGATGCCAAATGTATGTGAACCCATGTTGAGTTTTAGATTTTATTTTGTTGTTGGTTAACCCTTCAAAATCAGAACTTTAGCTCCAGCTTTGACGTTCTTTGAGCTACCGGAACTCTCTAACTGTTTACGCAATTTATGTAATTCCAACGGATTCTAAAGCTTGGAAAGTCATCCCTAATAAAGCAGTGCTTTAGAATAAGTGTTTTTGCAGTCAACGTAAACCAACTGATTCTGATGGACCAAAGCACAAGCAAAGAGTTGCTGTGCTTTGATTTGCATATCTTTGTACAGTTTTGTCTCTTCTTCTTCTTCTTCTTCTTTGGAATTTGTCAAAGATCTTGAAAGTCTCTGGTGGCGGCTGTGGACCACCGGTAGCTGAGACTGCCTCTGAGCAGAAGCTTGCAAGTTTGATTCCCGCCTTGCCTGCCCATGTGTCAAAGTGTCCTTGGGCAAGACATTGAACAGAATTTTGTCAAATAAGTCAACAATAACAACAAAGAAAATGTATAAAATCTTAATCTCCTCATTTGGGGCATTACAACTAATCCAGTAGTTTTGATTCGTGAGAGAATGAAAATATAAAGAAAGTTGTATTGTTCTTTATATTTTTGCCGACCAAAACTAGCATAAGTGTTACAGTATTCGTCAGTAAGAATACTCGTCAGACAAAAACACCCTAAAAGTTGACACTATATTTTCAATGTATGAAGATGATATAGATCTTCTATTTTACCAGGATGTTACCTCACGTTTCTTTTTTGTTTTTGTTTTTTACCAATGAATCATCTGTCTTTTACAGCTCCTAAAATTCAAGTTCAACCTGGTTTGACTTTCAACACGCATTGAATATTTTGCACAAAGAGGCCGAAATGTTTGTAGAAACTTGCGTTACTACACCAGAACGTGATATTTTTTAACGCAGAAGGCCTAAACGTGTGTCTACGTAGACTTTTCATTGAGAGTGGTTGCAGATGACGGTGTGAACGTAGCTTCAAAGCCAATTTTTATTAGTTCTTTACAGAATACTAACGATGCACAGCTGAAGTGTGAAGCCTAGCTTAACACGACATTTCATAGGTTTGGTCAAAGTAAAAAAAAGACAAAATAACGTAATTACTTAAAAATATACTAAACTAAAACTTTAGTTTTTTATTTATTAAACTTTTGATGTTTATCAAGTTTCTCACCAGTTATCAGTAGTTTGGTAGGGCGCAGGTTTTAGTCTAAACCAATCAAAATGCCCTTTTAAAATGTTACTTTGATTTTTACTAAAGCTACAAGAGCAAGTCTTCATACTTAGCCATTGAGTCTATGCATGCAGCAGAGTCAACCGCTCGTCTCCCTCGAATGTGATTACAGCGAGTGATCAATAGACGATGACACGCTGCTGCTGGATGTCACCTGAGGAGAGTAAATGTGTGGGTGACTGAGAAACACAGGAAACAGGAGGAAAAGTGCACGCCGCTGTGCGAGGGTCCATATGCCGGCGTCCGTGCACGCACGCTCATGTTTTACGCCTGAACACGGGCGTGTGCGCTAGTTAAAGCCAGACTCAGCATGGTAATGTGAGATCAGACGTAGCCTGTTAGCCGGAGCCTTACATCTGCTGTCAGCCACTCGCTCTAACTCTGTTAAGGACATTATTGATTGCTCATTATTACCCCGTTCCCTGAAAGATGAGCGTCCCCTATGATCACATTAAATCTCTCCCTCGTCCAATTCTCCTGAGATGCCTTCTGCTCATCGGTGCCCATCAAATTTCTCCTCCGAGATCTGATATCAAGCAGTCTGAAGTTCTTTATCGCCTCCTGTTTGATTTACTCCAAATAACTCTTTTTGTTCTTTTGTTTTTTGCATCCTCTTTTGAGAGCGGCCGGTGTTTGGCTAATTGATGTCTGTGTAATGGAAATCAGCTGTGGAGCAGCGTTTGAACTGATTTGTTATCATTTATTTGTGCAAAGAAAAGCTTCAGGTTTCATGTTCACTTTCTGATCTGTGTTTATTGATTGCAAAAGCAAAAAAAAAAGGAGCTGACAAAGATGTCATAAGACTATTTTTTCCCTGTTTTTATGACTTCTTTCTGAAAAGAGTGTCTTAAATGCACCAACCTGGAGGCACATTTAAAAGCCAACAAATGTGCCTCGGCGTTTCCAGTCGTTCCGTTTTCTTGGGTTTTTTGCTGACACTAAACAGTTGTTGAAGGTGTCACACGTCTGCCAGCCCCAGTAAACTTTGGGACTGTTGAAATCCAGCCCTCAGCGAGAGGCCATCTCATCGGCCCCTGTCGTCCCCATGAATAATGCAGAGCTATCGACTGTGTCAGTTGAGTGCGAGGAGACGCGGTGGCAGCCAACTTTATATTCAGCTGCTGAAGCTGACTGGATGCCCTCACTTTGAGACAAACTGCTGGCGGACTGCTCGGACTCGAGCAGACAGGACCTGAATCTGCTCACTCGTGTCTCCTGGAAGCCCAAGCTTCTTCTTCCAGTGGCCTGACAGGCAGAAACATCATAAATTTGTATGCACGCACCGGCAAACGCCTCCCTTCCTCAGCCGTGCAGTACGTAAATCTGCACGGTGTGTTTCAAGCTTCTGTAAACGCGGTGCTGTCCTCCTGCCTGCCGCTGCAGAGAGCTCCGGTGAGAATCGCCTGCCCCCTCCACAGGATCAGTTCAGTCTGAATGCCGCCGATCGATGCCGTTATTGATCGGCTGCTGGACTGTTCAGGCAACCTGTGTGAATTCCAGCATGTACGGTGCACTGAGGGTTGCAGTGTAGGCCTCACTTCAGCAACTACAGCACACAAAGTCACTACGCCGTCACTCAGCACTCACCAGTACATGAAACTCATCCAGGACCGTAAGAAAATAAAAACAAGTGGAAGGTATTTAAGGATTGAACTCCTTGTTTTTGTCTCGCCAACTTTGATCTAGTTTTTTTCTTTGTTTAATTCCAACAAAAATAGCCATAAAGTGAGCTAGCATAAGGCAGCCATAAAAGCCATAAAATACCAATATTTCTTTCCAGATTTATAACCTGCTGGAGAGACTGTATTTTAGTCATATTTTTTCCTAAATGACGGATTTTAGAACTTGCTGTAGTAACTGGTTTGCAGATGTTGGTGTTTGTTGAAGCACAATACTTCAAACTTAAGAATAATTCTCAAAGCTAGTGCTATTTTAGTGCATTTTGTGTTGCCTTGTAACAAGAAATGCAAACGAGTTACCAATGAGTTGATTTACGACTTTTTATAAAACCATAAACATTGTTACTTAGAACAACCTTTAATTTAACATGAAAAGCATTGTTTTTTTCCAAAATAAATTGAATTTAAAAAAAATTAACTGTTTAGTTTGCGATTTGTTATGTATAAAAATGGGAAAGTTAAGGCTACACTAACCTAAAACAAATCTGCTTTTTGTTAACAATGTAGAGGAAAGACAAAGTTTAAACAAAATTTAACATTTTATAAACTTTGTCTTTTTCCAGAATATTGTAAATGTACGTTATATGTGTAATACATGAAACTCCAGCCACATGAAAGCTTGTCTTCTAACGTTTTAGAACTTCTTAATGAGATTCTCGAACTGAAAGAATACAAATTACATTTTCCTTTTTAGGATTTTAAAAAATCATTTGTGTTCTGTGTTTTGATGATATATGTTCTGTAAAACCGTATTGGGACAAGAGGTAAAAGTGAGAGCTGTCACATGTGTGTTTGTGTATGTTCGTTAAATAACTAACTTGTATCACAATTTTTATTTTCTTTGTTTCTCTTTATTCGTTTTGTTACTAACTAAACTTTATTTAACAACTTATATGTTGCATCTCAATGGACTGATCCTCCCTTTGCTCCATAAATGTTTTAAATAAAATACATTGATATTTTTGTATTTTGCAAGAAAATCCCAAAATGTTGAAAGCATGAAACATATTTGTGTGACCGGTACTTGTTCTTGTATACTTGATATCTTTAACAATGGTGCCACTACAGACAAAGAGGGGAAATGCGTAGATAAATGTTAACTATTAAATCTATTCATCTTGCATTAACCCATTATTGTAGGTTCATAGAACGTCCAAGGGTGTAAAACTTAAAGAACCTATGAAATATCTGATCAAATGAAGTTTATTTCTGAAAATCAAACGGACAGTTTGAGCCACCCTTAGCTCAGCTTTAGTCCCCCAATACGGAGTATGATATTAGGGAACAGTGTCGGACAAAAGACCCTCTAAATCAAGTAGTCCCGTTGTCTCTGACACACCTACAGTTGACCTGAGTCAGCAATGTTTCACCAATGAGAATCAACGGGGGAAGATGAGGAAGACGGGGGTTTTAACAGAACCAAGTTAAGATGGCTACAACAAATCCTGTAAGAAATAGAGACAAAACAAAAACAGTAACATCAGTTATAAGAAAAAATTAAAACATTATTAATTGCAGCAATGGTATCAAGGGAGAGAAAGCACGTTTGTTCTAGATCCACCCATGGTGGTCTAACCCCATGACAGGATAACTGTCAGCTTCGTCAAACAAGAGCATTTCAAGTCTTGAAGACAGCGGTGGTGAACGGACACGGAGAACAATAAAGAAGTCTTATAGCTGGAAGACTCCGGCTCTGTTCCAGCCACAACCAAGTATCCTGCAAACAGAGCCTCCTTTTTTATTTAGAAAACAAAAATGAACTAAAGTACGTAAGCTAGTCTTTATTGATTATTGTTTTTGTTTTTTGTTTTTTACTTGTTCTGTCCAGCAGGTGAGCAAAAAGAGCTGATGACCTCCTCTGTTGGACTGATTTTACTGTTATGATAGGCGATTGTTAAATTTCTAACACGTAAAGGTAAACTTTGCTTTTACTAATAATTTGTTTTGGTAAATTTTTTTTGGAGTGCAGGCTAGTCTATAATCATTTAAAACTGGAGCTTTGGCTGCAGTGTTGACATTCTTTCAACGACCATAACTCTCCGACCGTTAGCGTTATTCCGTCAGGTTCTGAAGTGGATCATAGCAGCTTTGCGTCGATATGAAACACTTTACAGAAGGGAAGTGTTTAAGGAATCGACATCAATAAGCTGATTCTGTTGTGGAGAAAAGTGGCTTTGCGCCTTTATACAACGTTCATATTTTGTAATGTATAACCAAGTTGAAAAGCAGCTATTCTTAGTTGAATCAGCTAATTTACATTGATAGCGTAAATGGTTGAAGATTTACAACGTTTCTTAGGGTGTAGGTTGTTTAGATGTCGCCGGCGACATATCCAGTGTTAATGGGTTAAAGTAGGGTTCTACAACCCTCCTCTACTTGTTTTCCAGCTATCATAGTCAAACCGTCTTGTATAGGGACGTACTGTCAATCAGAACCTGTTATATTAGCAATAAGCCGGGCAGGGAAAGGTGAGATCTGGAAGGCTACTGTTGCAGGCTGCAGTATAAACAAGCTAGACAAACTTGACTTTTCCTTGCAGCATGTGCACGATAGGTGGTAACGAGGCCAGGATGATATCTGGTAATATAAAGTTTTCTTATCGGGATTTTTGGGATGGGCTTTGTTTGAGATATTTACGGAATTCAAAGCAGAATATTAAAAGGAGGAGTGTACTTGTGACTGGTTTGTAGCCCAGTCTAAGTGTCTAAGCGCCTTTTTACTGGTCATCATGCAGTTTTCGCCTTGTCCTGTCGTTTTTGGGTATCGTTTTGATCATTTGTTTCCACACAGAATTAAGAAAACAGGTGGACAAAGAGAAAGACTGGCAGGTTTGGCTAGAAAATCTGTGTGAAGCCCAGACGATTTGACACTTCAAACATTAACACAAGCTGGAGGTAGAGGTTATCCCCGGGCCTCGTCGCTAACACACCACACAGACGTGCACAGATACACACACACACACAGGCGTGCAGCAGACAGGACGAGCGCTAATCTGCACCAACTGCTGTTGAACTCTAATCTCACTTGCTTGCCAAGTGTTTGATACACTACAAACCCCTTATTAACAAGTTGTTAGACCTTATAAACTCTCACTAAATGATATTTTGCCAGTGTAGACATAACGGTGTGTTTATTATAATATTCCAAACAAGCATTAAAAGTGGGAAAACTTTCATATGTGTTTTTTTTTTTGCACTGATTCCAAATTTGGCACCACGTTGTTCGGCTCTTTTTTTTGCGTTAACAAAACTGTGGAGTCGCTGCTCGGTGCACGCAGACATAAATGCATCCACAGATGGTGGCTCTCCGGCAGTCACTCCTGGGTTGTCTGTTTTGATGCCAGCACGCCAAACACACACACACACACACACACAGATGACACACACAAACACGGGAGCTGGCGGCAACAAACGCTGCAACGCATCATTGAGCATCGGCTGGTTCCTCTCTAACTGCTGAGGGGAAACCAGTGTGGTGTTAAGTAACCATTCATGTGGAGCCGAGACCACACACAAACAAACACCACCGCCGCCGACCTGCTAAAAATACGTTCGGAATAACCAGATTGAATAATAGGGAAGTTTCGTTTTAGGCAGGACTTGTTTACACTGTTTCACAGCGACGGATGATGGAAATGTTAATGCTGTCTCCCTGTCACAGTTTCACTCCGGTGACAAATCTCTCTTTCTGGGAATGTGATATATTAATTTGTTGATGCATTGTTAATGCTTCCACTCTGCTGGAGAGTATGCTGTGCCGGTAATCGCCCACTCGGGGGACGCCAACCGCCGCTGTTTGCGATGCAGATCTTTGTGAGGATTGCATTTGAATAATGAGGGAGGCTGGAGCCTTCTCTTGTGCAGAGTGTCTCAGCAGTAAATGACCTCTGAATAGTTGTTTTGTATTAGCCATCAAAGTCTTCTCTCCAAGTGGCCAATAGGCAGGTACTTCCAGAAATGAGTCACTTGAAAATTATCATTGCCGCCGTTGCCGTATAAGATAATGGATAACTATTACACTCCATTTTCCCCAGCTCCTCACCCACACAACGCCTGCTCTTGAAATATGATGCATCCACTGTGCTTAGTGAGCACTTAATGTCCAAAAGCACCGCGTTTGTTGAGATTTACAACTGCGCCCGTTGGAGGGGGGCAGAAGAAAGAGTGCGTCGTCGGCGTATAATGTTGTTCACTCAATAATTATCTCATTTTATTTGTGAAGACGGACAGCTTTAGACGGGGTTAGAGGCTTCCTCTCTATTATCTCCACCTGCCACTCCTCTGCTGCAGCCTCCATGCTCCACTCCCTCCCTCCTGACCCTAAATGACGTCCTTCACGCCGAGGACTTTCCAAAGTTTCCACCAAGGAGGAGGCGGAGAAATTGCACTGCCGTGCTCTTGAATCGGACGCCGGATCGATGTCATTTCTGAAAGGATTAGAGCGTTTCTGGGAAATCTATTTTAATTACTGAACACACAGGTAAACAAAGTGGCCGCAGCGCACCGGTATGGATCCGGGCGTCAGAGGAGTATTGATAGCACATGGCCCCGTGTTAACCTCGGGGGGCCACTCTAAAGGCTCCCGCTGCCTTTAACCTCAGGTGGAAGTAGCAGGAAGCAGTTTTCAGGGATCTGCGGCGGCTCAACCGTCAGCTGTGAAGTTTAACCGACTTTCTTTGCTAGAAGACGCATTTTTACACTTTTACTCACCTGCAGCAGGACACCGCCTGTACTGTACTGTACTTTAGATCAGTAAAGCAAATAAAGAAAGTGGCAATATAAAAGACTTATAAATGTTTCTTTATTAATAATGACAGAATACAGTTTTTTTACTATATAAATAAAAAACGTTTAACATTTAAATGGCCTAAAAAATTAATTAACTAATGTTATTTCATTGGTTTTTGAGTTATATAAATGAAAATTATAGAAATAAATGACAAAATGAAGACTTATTTGGTTCTTTATCATAGTTTTCTTGTCTCTAATGGAAATCTTTGGACATTTTACTATTATTTTTGCACTTAATAACTTTGTTTTATGTTTATTTGGAGGTTTTATTGTTATGTCAATGAAGTTAAACTCAGTCTATAAATGGATACTCACAGAAACTGTGGATTTTTTTCTGAACCAAATATTTATCATAAAGTATTCAATACAAAAGGATAAGTGACTAAATAAATTGAATACTTTGCTTTAAAATGAATTCTCTGTCATTTCAAATTCTTTATTATGCTCCTGTGAAGCCTGTTTCTGTTAAAAAGTTTTACTCATTTTCTATCCATATTCGTCCTTTTTCAATCGAATCAAAAATGACGAAAATAAACTTCTGGAAGCAAATTAGAAATAAATAAATAGTATCCTAGAATTATTTAAGACAAAAGGTCTAACCTTATTTAATATTGCAAAAGGTTATTCAGTGCTTAGTCTATGCAATGACCCTGACAGAGTTAACAAAATGTGAGTTTGGATTTTCATTTGTGCTTGAAGGCGGCCGATTCCTCCATTCATCCGTTTGGATCTGCAGAAAAGCTTCAGATCAAAGGACAACTTTGGCTCTCGCCGGTTTATCCTTCAGACGGGCGTTTTGTATGAAAACACGCTGACATTGAGTGCATGCCTCTTTTTGTTGCTGTTTACTTGGAGATTTGACTCCATGAAAGAAAAGAGGAGGGAAAAGTACCTCCTTTCTCGCTGCAGCAACACGTCTTTCAGTGCAAGTCACAAATGTCTGCGTATGTTGTTTTTTTTTTCCCGCCTGATGATGCGTCCGTGAGTTTTTGCTGCCTCGTGAAAGGTTCGCCTTTTCTGAGTGATGAAAGAGTAGCTGTGGAGATGCTGCCGGGGTCGCGACACTGTTAGAGCACCGTGGTGGTGAGAGTCTTTACAGATGTTTTGTTCGGCAGATAAGAATAATCTGTTTGCCTCAGCGGGCCTGATGTTTCTGTGTGCGTCCGTCTTCATTGTTGCCGCCACCGCTCGGTGTGTGTCTGCGTGCGAGAGCAGGGCCTGCCTTTGAGGAAGGAGCCCTGTGTGGAGCCGGGTGATTAGGCACGCTGCGCTAGTCACAGGAAATGGAGTATCTGACGGACAGGCCGAGTGCATTATAGATGAATGCCATGCGTTGGTGGCTCAGAGCCCCTGTCGAATATCTCTCAATTTCCTCTCTGAATGACAAAAGAAGGCACGCACAATTTCCTTGATCCGGAGCATTTGTTTAACTGCGCCCTACCCATTTAACCCATCCATTCAATAGTCTGTCTAGTAAAAGGAAATTTAGACAGTGTCAATTTATACAGCTCCAAGGAAGATCTGCTTCTCGCAGTCAGGGGCGGCGGTGATGATACGCCTTTGGAATTTAGTTCGGCTAAATTTAGAGTTGTCATTAAACAAGCCTTAGTGTTTTTAAAGCACTTTCCATAGCTCGGCTAAACATCTGCTTGAGAAAAAAAAAAAAAAAAAACATTTCAAAGTTTGATGGTCAAAGCCGTGCAAACTTCTCCTGAGGTCAGAGATCCCAGATTACAATGAATTTTTTGTATTTTTTTTTTAAAGCTGCTGTCATCCGTCACATTTTCTTATATGGCAGCTCAGAGCTGTCATTTTCCAACACCCCCCACCACCACCACCACACTACTTTGAGTTAGTGACAGCTCATCTCTCCTGGTCACTGCTTGCTGCCTAGACTTTGAACTCCGCGTGTTTACTCGTACTCTTTTCTTTTTCCTTTCTGTTGTTGTCGCTTTGCCAAATGCTGGTTCCTACGATGGCTCATGTTTAATGGAAGTCCTCAAAGATGGGGAATGTTTTCAGAAGTCTGCACCGCTTTCCTGACTGTCATAGGAAGTGGTGATCACTCCAATTTAGATGCCTGATTTATTTAATTTTTAAGCTGCAAACACGGGTGGCTTTTTAAAAACGTTTTACTTTGTTTGATCCATTTATCTGCCTTCTTGCAGGCCTGATCAGGTTTCTTTATTTTAGTTGAGTTAACCGCTCAATGGCACTTGGAGTAGAGGAGTGGATGTTGATAGTTTTAACCCTCATAAATGTCTAGAGCTTTTCATCACTTTGGTTTAAATTTGGAAACTTTTCCACCTTCTGAAGCTTGATCAATCGGACGATTGGTTCCAACAGTTATAAAATAAAGGTATGTGGTGGCACGCCGAGTTTTTGAATGTCTGTTAGGGGTGTGGATTTCCAAGAAGTTGATTGGCAGGAGTGGTTGCCATAGAAACGTTGACTCAGTCCAACTCAGACCAATCGCTGCTTACTGACGACGTCTGGCTCCAACACGGCGGCATCTGTACTGCGAAAAAATTTGCCACTGAAATGACTTCATTTGGTTGGAGCCAAAAGTAAGTCATTTTCTATGGGTGATGTCACACTCACTTGATCCAGTTCTCTTATACAGTCAACGATTCCAACTTTATTAGAGGGTCTATATCGTCCAAAATCAGCTTTTTGAGTTATTAAGTGTATTATAATGTTGATTCCTCATAAGCGGTATTTTGATCCCTTCACACGTCTCTGAGCATTCCTCTAAAACCCTTCCAGGAAGCGTCTGCTCTGCCAGCACCACTTCAGACATCGAGTCGTCTTACTTCTGGGTGGGAAAAGAGCTCATGAAAATAACTCCTATGTCTTAAAAAGTCTTTCTTTAGTGTGTCTTACACTAGCATGATCTAGGCCCTTTAAATTGCTTCTGACTAGTTGGAAACGTAGAGTTTTCAGTTCCATTGGCAGATTGTATGTGAACGCTATTGCCCAAAACCAGCAGGACCAAAAAAACCCCACACAGTATAAGGAGCCATACCTTTGACTGTCATTGATAAACGCCTGCACGCCCTAGCTACACCACGTTTCCAACCTCTCATGGTTTTTCAGATTCAGATCACGAACTTCTTGTATGGAGTATTGATGAACTACACCGTTGTCTTCATTTGGGTTCTCATAGAAGCTCTTAAATCTGTAATCGTTTGGGGGTTTTGCTGCCATCACGTGCGCGTTGTCCCCTGTGATAGCACTTGGTCGAATATCGATTTATTACATTTTGAAATGATTTTTTTATATGGTATAGATCGTTGCGATTTGATTCTGCCTCAGACCGATCAATATGGCTGGATTGTAGGAATAGAAATCCATTCCTCGATTAATCGTTAGGAATTGTCCAACCAACTCCAGTGTTGAAAAATCATGTGTCCTAAATTTGTCAGACATAAGGCTTCAACTTCGTGAGATACATTTGATCAGGACTTTTAGGGTCTTCTACAAAAAAACTAGTGTCTAAATGTTTTATTACCAAGCCGCCGTCTTCCTTTACTAACGTCCCAAATGTTTTAGTTTCTTAAAAGACCACTTGAGGCTGGTTTCAGAAGGGAACAATTTTTATTTGGCTTTAAGGTTAAAAAATTTTGATTTTTTTCTACCATAAATTCATACTAGTCAGTCTTCATTTTTGCTTTTCAGAGTCCCTCTAGTGGATGTCAGAGATAATCGGCGCTGATTTGCCAATTGTTGATGGTTGTATTGACCAAATCTCCGGATTGTAAGAAGTTTCCTATCTGCACATTTTCAGTAATTAGCAACGTAGACACCAGTAGCTCATGTGGTCACACCTTCTGTTGTCTGATCCCTGATTGAATAAGTACACGAGAAAGATGGTCATCCAATGCAGCTTGAGTCTGTATTTCTGACCAAATATGAGCTTTTTTAACCCCAAAAAAATAGTTAATGATGACATCTGCCACTTTTTGACCTCCTGCCAGTGCTCCAGAGAGGAATTCTGAACTCAGTATGAATGTGAGCATCTGAGTGACACAACCTCATGACTAATTTGATAATTAATTGCCTTTTGGAAGACCTAATCGCATTATTTGACTCTGCAGCGCAGGTTGCGTGCCACTACAGCGTAGCCTGTGGCTTAGTCACAGTGTGCCGGACTCATTAACAAGGCAGTCCAGAGGTTGTGGAGCGTGCACACACACACACACATGCGGCCTGTGCGCATGACAACACACACTTTGACACAGATGTCTGTGAACAAAAGCTACATACAGTGCAGAGCATATTGAGGTGCAGTGATTGAGAGGTTAGGAGATGCCCTCTGGTGTATTTGATAAGGATTTGAATAACCGGCGGCTTAGATTTCCCAGGTGGTCTGCGAAAACAGGTCTCTCTTGATGAAGTTATCGCTTGTCATGAAGCTCCTCCTCCTCGTCTTGAACTCTCTCTGAGACACCAGGAAAGAGGAAAAAAAAACCAAGACCCCTTTTGTAAGGTCTGCTTTGCCGGTTTAAGTTAGAAAGACAAAGAAGTCCTTCGTCTTGGCGTTTTGTGTGGGCGCATCCCTCTAGCACACGCTTACACATGCAACTTAATTATGACGTTACAGAAATGGGCAGTTTGCTCCGACACCCCGCTTGCAGAATCACACAGCAGACAGACTTAAAAGAGCTCATTAGCTCTCTCTAAAGAGCTGTTTACTGCTTATACACACATGCACAGTAATGGGCAGCTCTGTTGATGCAGATGGACGCCAAGCATAATGAGAATGATTAGGCTTCTGTGTGTGGAAGCTGGAGGAGAAGGAAAGAAAACACTCGCAGACTCCAAGCCTCGCTGCCGTGTTTTTTTTCCCCCTCGGCTGAGTGCACTGGCTTCCTCTGCAGCACACGGCGCTTGCTCGCATTTGCTGCACCCTCCTAAACTTTCCTCGAATAAAGCGATGAAATGTAAATACACGGCGAGTCTGTCACGGGCCTTGAAAGTTGCCTGGAAGTATAAGAAAATGCAATGCACTGCAACTCCTTTCAATAGAAGGAATGCACTGAATTCAGCTACTTTTCTGCTTTGTAATAAGGCAATCCAGATGAAGGTCCAATCATGCAATAATAAGTCAGTTCTGGTAAAGAACTGGTGTCGGGTTCATGTATTTAAAGATTTTAGGAGTGAACTGAATGACTAAATGTGCTTCAGGAGATGCCCGCCTCAAGCCTGCATCTCTACAATAAGTGACATTGCCTTTCTCGTTGCCCCTGGTTTACATCACATTGAATTAGAGGCTTAAACCCCTGAAAGATCCCAAAGTCGGCTGCGCTCCTTCTCATCCATATGTTTTGGAAAAGGAGCAGTGAGTTCAAAGCGCTCGGTTCAAAGCATCTGTCCTCATTTGAATAACGTAGAGTAATCGCTATTACCTTATTTAAATAGTGCAAGTTATCATTTGGCCTTCATTTGCATTGCTGGGGTAATGACTGCGTCTCTGCATTAACCTCATTATAGAGGAGATGAAAGCCTTGATGGAGCCTGACACACTCTTTCATATATGTTATCTTTATTAATGATGGAATTAGAAAGATTTGTGTTCCTTTAAACATCCCTCATAATGGAGTTTGATAGACTGTCAAGCCAAGCTGGAGAAAGATGGCGTGACTTTGTCTTTCCTTCGCATCTTTCCGACTTTGTGATAGTCCTTGTTTTCCTTGTTTCATCCCAGTTTTTTGCAATCTGCGTGCACACGTTTCTCGACTCTTTAATCTTCTCATTTTACTTTAGAGCAGATGCAACGCAATGTTGCAAAGCTGTCACCGAAATTTGGCACCAATTTTAGGTCTAATTAAAAAAAAAAAAAGATAACTGCTAGTTGTATGATGTTACCATGGCAACAAAAAAAAGCCAAAATGAAAATTGGTCAGAAATTCACTAAAGTCACTACAGACGCTGTTCTTATAAAGACATGAAAAAAAGTCAATGGTAGAAATGCAATTCAATCTACACAAAGGACGCCATCTTAAGTTATAGTGTGGAAACGTTATTAATTTTAGTGTGAAAATTACTACCGTATATCTTCCTCTAACATGCGACGGGCCTAACAGGTGTTTGTTACTTTAGACGTCGGGTGTGTGTGGTATTTGTGTTGTGAGCCGGTGTAGCGATGGCCAAGAAAGGCTCATTCGATCTAATGTTTAAACTTTGTGCGGTGGCATACGCCAAAGAACATTCTGGTGAGGAATCTGCACCACATTTTGGAGCGGATCCTAAACGTATCCGAGAATGGCACAAGCGGAGAAGATGGTTGCGGAAAAAAGAGCAACAAGCAAATGATTGCCTGATAGAGGGGCAAAGAAAGAGAGCGATGAATTAGAAGAACTGGTTTGGATATGGACTGTTGAGCAAAGACGGAAAGGTGCGCGTGTCTCCAGGAAAATGATTTGCATGAAAGCGAAGAGGATTTTTGATACGGAGATTGATGATGCTTTAAAGAGAACAGAAACGTTCACAGTCAGTGCTGATCAGAACAGAATACAATGTTCTCATCCGCTGTTGTTTTCTGCATTTTTTGACCGAATTTCACCACAAAATAAACCCATCACCATTCTGTCTGTGAAGGAATAAATGTCTGTCTCCAATGGACGCCGGTCTCTAATAAACGCCGGGCCGGCTGCCAAATATACTGTACGTGCATTTTTGAGTTCAAGATAAACAAAAGCGTAATAATTCCTATGAACCTATAGGTGCCATTAAAGGTGCATGAATCTATAAGGCTATAAGCAAGAGTCCGAGATAAGTCCATCAGTCAGTCAAACTATAAACTGCCTTCACAGTAACTCTAGAACTTTAACGCTACATGTTAGCACGTTAACACATAAAACAGCACAGTCCGGGCACAGCTACACTTTAACGCATTTACAAAACACCCAACCTTGTCTTCAACTCGTAAAAAAATATAGATTTTGACAGTGCGGTTTTTATCTTTAGATTCAGTAGGAAAATGCCCCACAGTAGAGGGAGGAGAAGCAATGAGAGCATGTTAGTTGAACAAATCAGCACAAGTGTTAAGGGTTAACCTTACAATGTTCAAGTTTAGGATGAATGAATTACATTTTTATTGGTTTAGATCTTTTTTTGTGTATGGCGACCACGCCACATTTTTCCAGCGATCATAAAAATAATAAAGCTACGAAGTTTTAGAATTACATAACAGTCGTTCAGTGCACACGGTGACTTTTAGACGAGCATGAGTTGCAGTTGTAGATATGTTGTTTAACATCTCTCATACCCAGCCGTTCTATCTTAAGCGTAGTGGTCCTCTTCTCACATAATTGTTTCTGCACTTTATTGTCCAAAAGATCGATTGCTTTCTTCAAGGTTTTTTCTGTTGCTGTGGCTGGATGTTAGCGCATCAGGAAGCTGTGAAGTTGTTGAAGTTTCGGCAAACAGAGTGTTGAAAGTGTGTATTTACCGACACTTAAAGAGCTGGCTGAGTCTGGCCCAGAGCTTTCTCAACAGCAGATATATTATTCAGCAACAGTTAAGACTTCACATGTGGCGCTGAAGCACAAAGCGTATGGCGATGTGGCTTTTTTTTTATCCTTATATCTTAAGGGTTGATTGATTTGATAATCTGGGTTATATTTTGTTTGTTTGCTTTGGATCTTTGCAAACACCATCTGCTCTGAACTGGGTGAAGCAGAAAGTGCCGGTTACATCACAGCGTGAATCACAAACGTTGTGAATCACTCGCGGCCATCTCTGTGGAGAACTCTGCAGCATCATCTCAGGCAGGCACACTTGTTGGAGAAGATCAGAACCGCTTCCTGCTGCTTCATGTACAGCCGTGTCTTCAACTCTCCAACTCCTAAAACCTGAGCTGTCATAGTTCCCCGTTCCCTGTTCTCCGTATTAGAAAAGGCGTAGCTTTTTTGCTTTTTTCTTTTTGTCTGAGGCGATGAGAGGGGGTTGGTGGGCTCGCCCACCTCTGCAAGACTCCCCCATCGGATAAAATGTTGTAAATTAACACAATTAGCAAATCGCCATACTGCTAATTAGCCGCTGGTGTCTGCGGAGGGATGCTAGAAAGGAGGATCGAAGAGGAAATGGGAGTCTGGGGACCACCCCCTAGTTTTTTTCTGTCTGTTACCAAACAAACAGGGCCTTGGATAAAAGAACGTTAGCGTGCATGTGTTTGGAATATGCTTGCAAGGGGATCAGTGGAAGGGAGGAAGGAGTTTGATCCTCACTTTTATTGCCCACTTTAACCACAGAGACATCGGCGTGAACCAATTCTACAGCGGGGACTGCTCAGCAGACCCCCAGCCGCGGGTCTCCACATGCAGCCTCCGCCAGTCAATAAGTTGGAGGAAGCGGCCTAAGTGACGGTGATATTATCCTTTATTTGTGCGCGCTAAGTCAAATCAAACGGGGGTTCAATCTGCCGTGCTGCTGCTGTGATTACTCCCCGGCCAGCCTTTGATAGCGCTGAGGCTTTGATAGCGACGGTGGAGTGTTACTGTCGGTGTTTGCAGACGGCATCGGCTGGGATTAAAGGAAACAGTGGCTCTCCAGCATCCAGAGGCAATAAAGGGATGGGGAGGGGGGGGCAGGTGAGGGAGATGAGATGGAGCAAGGCGGGAGGAGGGAGGAGTAAATAAGAGCAGGGGTGGAGGAACAGAAAAAGGGCTGAGGAGCGAAGATATATATCAAAATAGATTGAGTCAGAAAAAAAAGGAGGTGAGGAGAAATAGAGACTGCTCTTGAAAGAGGGAGGTGGAAAATGGATGACCAAAAAAAATACTGCAGAAAGGGAAGAGGAGGCAGCAGAGGAGAGGCAGGCTGGTGGAGAGAGGAGGTCAAGGTGGAGCTGTGCAGACAGGAACTAAGCTTGAGACACAATGTGTTGTAATTCAGAGCTCGCGGCAGCTCCTGTGAGCGCGCCCGTGTTTGTCCGTCTGGGTCAGTGGAGGTGCGCGTGCGCTGCGGCACGCCTGAGCGCAGGCATATAGGTTTTTTTTCTCTTCACGCCTCAGTGTATGAGCACAGCTCTGACTGTGTGTGTGCTGAATGAAAGCACAATGAGCAGAGAGGCCTGCATGTGTGTGATGCTTTGTTGCAGGCGCATTTTCAAACTCATCTCCAGCCACCTCAGATGAGCTGGAGACTATAGAGTGACCCTCCACGCCCCTGTCTTATTGGTCTGGCCGGGATGCATTAGGCCGTTGCACTGTCCCTGTCTGCTGCAGCATACCTGCTGAGACGTCCATCCGCGTTTCAGATGGAAACCACTGACGTTTTTCAGGATTTGGTAAAATATTTCAATGTGGATACGAGAACTGATGAATGTCTAACCGTCAGCCAAAACTGTGAACTATTTTTTTGAATTGAATACCATCTTGATCTGACATCAAACCCAAGTATTCACTGATGAACTGAACAAAAATAGCCCAACGTGTAATTCATCACTTTGTGTTTTTATGGTAAATCTATATTAGTAATGCCGTAATTCTCTGTTTAAAACCAAACTACGTTGCACCATTGAGCCAAATTATTGAGGAAAGTGTATTGTTGCATCCCTACTGCATACCAGTATGTTTACGTTGAAAGTGTCAAGCAGTTGTGGTAAATTTAATGATTTATTATTTATTGTTTTGTTGCAATAAAACAGACTTGATATAAGCTAACTGAATTCTTTCTCACTTACTAGCTGTTATTACTTTAGTGATAACCTAAGTTTGAGGTTTTTTGTTCTTTTTAAAGACTCTTTAAAACGTTTAGGCTGGATAGCGTTCGATTCCCAGTGAGCTTCATCCAGTGTTGGTGCTTTGCCAGGACCCTTCACCCTACTGCCTAACTATGTAGCAACAAGAGTCCCAAGTCTGGGTCTTCCTGCGCCAGTTCTCAGCCCGGATAAGATGCGGGGTTGTATCAGGAAGGGCATCTAAAGCTTCATTGCTGTGGCGACCGGAAGATGGAAAAACAAGAGGTTAAAGTGAGAGGTGTCTGTTTAAAACACGTTTTTTTGTTAAAATTAATGGACAATGCAGAGGCATGAACCGTCCGCAAACTTCTGTCAACGGACATGTCGAAGGGCATCATCTCACTTAAACCATGGTAGTTCATGCAAAAAATAAACATTCAATCAACTTTTAGAACTTCCTTCTTGTCATTTTTGACAAGCACCTGCACCTCACGCCACTTCAACCGGTCTACAAGGACTAAACAGCAAAGGAATGTCATATATATATATATATATATATATATCATCACGTTAAGTGATGCAAGGCATCATTCAGAGGGATTTTTGTCCAGACTATAAAGCAAAAGTTTTTCCTTTTCTGGATTGCTTTGATTGCTACAAATATCCACCGTTAACTCTGATCGATAAATGTATATCAACTATCAGTTAATGTTATTAACTAGTAAGAAAGTGATCAATAAACCTATGTTCTGAGTTTCTGTTGTTCTGGTTACAAACTGATGTTTAGGCTAAAAACTGGCCAAAACGACTTTTTTAGATGTCACTTGTTAATGGACAACAACCAATCAGAATTGAGTATTTATGCAGAGCCAGACCATGGCATAAGCTCATATGAATAGCAGTAAACTATTAGAATGAATGCCAAAATGAAAACACTAATTACCTCATTTCAGATAATGATTTATTTTTTAAAAAAACATGAGAATCCTTGTACAATTCTAGGAGCAGAAATAAAGTATTTTATTAGTAGTAATTGTTTTTAAATGTGGTATTTGTGGTGGATTTCCCTGTGGCACAAAAGGTGCTTTAAGCTTGCATTTGCGAATAATAATAATAATATGAATTTTGGTGGGCTGCACGGTGGCGCAGTGGTTAGCGCTCTTGCCTCACAGCAAGAAGGTTCCCGGTTCAAGTCCTGGCTGGGGGACCTTTCTGTGTGGAGTTTGCATGTTCTCTCCGTGCATGCGTGGGTTTTCTCCGGGTACTCCGGCTTCCTCCCACCGTCCAAAAACATGCTTCATAGGTTAATTGGTTACTCTAAATTGTCCCTAGGTGTGAATGTGAGTGTGCATGGGTGTGTGATTGTGGCCCCTGCGACAGACTGGCGACCAGTCCAGGGGTGTACCCTGCCTTCGCCCATGAGTACCCGGGTTAGGCTCCGGCTCCGAAAGGGATAAAACGGATTGGAAAATGAATGAATGAATGAATGAATTTTGGTTCATTTACTTTCAGTTTTTGTGCTCTAGAAATGACAAAAATAGATGTGTGTTCTCTAATAACCACACTGGCCTCTGTATGTCCAGCGTCTAAATTACTGTCATTTTTTTACATAAAATCCAACATTTGAAAGTGATCGTCTTCCAGCTGTTTTTGTGTTTGCATATTTTTGTAAAAAGTCTTTTTTTTTTTCTGTCTCTCAGGCTTAAAGATGCAGTGGACCCCCGAGCACAGCCAGTGGGCCGAGCAGCATTTTGACATATCTTCCACCACTCGCTCTCCGGCCCACAAAGCTGAAGCCTACAGGGCGGTGCCCGGGCACCTGCAACGCTCCGCCGCCTACCAGTACGCCTGGGCCAATGACGACATCTCCGCGCTCACCGCGTCCAATCTGCTCAAGAAGTACGCAGAGAAGTACTCTGGCATCCTGGAGATGCCGGGCTCATACTCCGAGCCGCCCGGTGTGATGAACGGACGAAAAGGGGACTCTGAGCCCTGGCAGGATGGCGTGTATCCCATGAGTTGCATTCCGGAAGGGGTTCCCATTAGAAAGGGAGGGGTGGCAGCGGCGTCAGAGGTGGTGTCTGGCATGTGCAGCTCCCCCGGTCTGGCCTCCAGCACCCTGAGTGACCCGAGCTACTCCAGCAGCAGCTGTGGGAGCCATTCGGCCACGGCGCTCCACTCCTCATCCATGCCCTCTCAGGATTACGCCCCCACCTACAGCGGCCCCTACCTGCACAGCAGTTACAGCTCCCAGTCGGCCCCTACCCCGGCCCTCCCCTCTCCACTACACAGCTCTGGGCTCCTCCAGCCTCCTCCTCCACCCTCCCACCCCACCTTAGTTCCATCATACAATGGAGGCTCCCCCAATTTATCAAGCTATAATTACCCCCCAGTTGGCTACCCTGCACAAGGCTCGGTGGGACCAGGATATAGCCCTGGAGGGGCGCCACCACCCTCGTCGTATCTCCACTCAGGCATAGCTGCTCCTACACCTCTTCCGCCTAGTTCGTCTTTACCCGGATATCCATACCAGAGCCATAACCTGACCCCAATTGCCCCCACCCCTTTGAACAGTAGTTCCTCCAGTACACTAAAGAGGAAGGCTTTCTACATGGCAGGCCAAGGAGAGATGGACCCCTCTTATGGAAACTTTGGATATGCCCAGGCCCGGAGCTCGGCGGAGAGTCCCATGTACCGGGTGGCAGATAGCAGCAGTACAAATGGAGGCTCCAACCCCACTAGTGGGTTTGACAGGAACTCTAATACTCAGAAACAGTCTGCGATGTCATCAGAGCAGCAAAGGAAGTACGGCAGTCAGGGAGCAGGGGGTCCGCTGACTCCGCCGGCCTACGTCTCCTCCACCCTCGGTGGCTCCCGGTCTGCAGATTCCCTTGCTAGCTTCACCTCTCCCTCCCTGAGTGAGCAAGCCGCTGATGATCATCGTATGCACCTATCTCATTCAGCTCCTGGGTCCACCTCCTCATCATCTAATTCCTCCTCGCGACTGGCTGAAGAACAGCTGAAAACCTGCAATCCTCAACTCCTGGACATGGTGACGTCAGAAATCGTTCAACAGGGCCCCCCGGTGGACTGGAGTGACATCGCAGGTCTCGAACTAGCCAAGGCTACCCTAAAGGAGGAAGTTTTGTGGCCCATTCTGCGTCCAGACATGTTTAGTGGTTTAGGACCATCCCCACGCTGCATACTGCTTTTTGGCCCAAGGGGCAGTGGAAGGACGTTGCTCGGCCGCTGCCTGGCTACTCAGCTCGGGGCACCGTTTCTCCAGCTCAGCGGTTCCACCTTGGCCACCAAGTGGTTGGCTGATGGAGAAGAAATCATCCGAGCATCCTTTCTGGTGGCACGTTGCCGTCAGCCTTCGGTACTGTTCATTAGTGAGCTGGACATGCTCCTGTCTGCCCATCTCAGTGAGGAAAGTCCAATCAACCAGCTAAAAGGGGAACTACTTGCCCAAATGGACTCACTTCTTATGGGTTCTGGGGAGGACAGTAATAACCAAGTGTTGGTGATCTGCTCCTCTAGCAGACCCCAAGACATGGATGAAAGTCTACGAAGGTACTTTTCTCGGAGGGTGCTGGTGCCCCTACCGGATAACGCGGCCCGGCACCAAATTATAAACCAGGTCCTGGCCCAATCTCAGCACAAATTCTGCTTGAGTGAGGAGGAGCTGGCGCTGCTGGTCCAGCGTACCGAGGGTTTTTCTGGACTGGATCTGGTCAGACTTTGTCAAGAGGCCCTCATAGGTCTGTTACACTCTGCACAGGGCATGGACATGACTGGAATGATGCCCAGGGGCCAGATCAGGCCCCTCGCCTACCAAGACATTGACAGTGTGTGTTGTAAATTCCAAGCCAGTATATCGCAGAAAGAGATTGACACTTACACTGAGTGGAACAAAATGTTTGGCTGCAGCCAGTGAAAACACAGACACCCCCCTTGAGAAAAAGAGGCTTTCGCAGTTCCTCCCCTCAGGGCAAATGCACTGAGCTGGAGGGAAAGGCACTCCAAAGGCCAACACAAGCCCACTGTGCTTTCAAAAAGCAGAGTTTAGATGCACCCGGAAACCTGGTGTATTCCTCGTCTACTGAGCTGGAGTCTGAGTCTGAAAACTTGACACTGGAGATAGCCAGGCCTTGTTTACACACAAGCGACTTGGCTTCACATCCGATGGCCCTATGTATATATAAATATGTTGTCGTTCTTTAAATTTAGTTGGCTATCTAAGTGCCTGAAGTGGTGCTTTCTGATTTTTGTTAATTTGCCTCACAAGTCAACATTCATGGCATGAGCTGATGATTATTAAGAGCTTTAAAACTTCAGCAGTGAGTCTGAAAAACCCTGACAGTTGCCATCAGTGGTGGTTCTTCATCCTTTATTGTCCTGCTTGGAGCCGTTATCAATTCGGGTGGCAGTAATCTGGCCCTGTCTCTCATTTCTCTCCTCCAATTCTGTGTCTACAAAACACTCAGGAAAGCCTTTGTAAATTGTACAGTACCTCAAGGTATGTTGACGTTAAAAAGCACTAAAACCTGAGAGGAAAATCGGGCACTGGAAGGTGTGGTTCGAGAGGCTATTATGAATAGCAACGGAGTGACAATGAATGTATTAGAAATGTTCTCAATCGACGGGACATTATCTTAAGTGAGTATAAAATCATTTTGTCTTAAATTTTTGTTTTCATCACGGCAGGTGCTTTCGTTAACCTGTTTCTACTTGACAAATCCTTCAACTTATTACCATTGCTCTTGAAAAATGTGATACCGTGTTGTTGCCCAGCTTGGGTTTTGGCGGGAGGGGTTTATAGAGGCGGGGGAAGTGTTGGCAGGATGTACATTTTTGAAAACGGCCACAATCAACATACAACGCAATCTAGGCTACATGGTCAAGCTGCATGGAAGCCCCATCAGTTTATCAACACACTTTTCCACTCATTTGTTGCACAGTTTGAAGGTTTTATTAAAATAAACGTAAGTAAATGTTTTACGTCTTTGACAGGATGTTTGCTAGCACATAAAAGCTAAATGAGGTTTGTTTCGTAATCTTTATGTGCAAAAAAATGCACAAAAACAAACTTTATTAACCTTTACCAAAAAATTGGCAAGAGACTCGATTTCGAAATGAACTTCTAGAATCAGAGACATCACAATAAACGAATACTAGTTCGTTTTTTGTTTTTTTCCCGAACATTATTTGTCACATGACATAAGGGAAGCTACAGTTGGGTGTTTTTGCGTAAACTTCAACTGAGAACCACTTTTTTTTCCACGTTTTTGCTTTTTAATTTATTTGTTCATTACAAAAGAACAATCGGATTCAAGAAATCCGAAATGTTACCGTCGTCTAATTCTCTTAAACGAAGTGAAACTTTGGAAAATTTACTGGTTGTTCAAAATGATGTCTGCTTTTTTTCTTACATTTTTTAGTGTGCCACATCAAAGAAAGAAAAAGGATTTAGCAGTTTTTTCATCATTGACGACACCTCCACAGAAGCAGATTGTTACCAATAATTACCAAAAAATTTAGGCAACTTTTTATTTATTCTTTTTTTTTTTTTTTAATTTCAGTGTACTCTTTGGTAAAGTTTGGCAAAACAACATCATTGTAATCAAGTCCAAGCTGTATGCCGGTTCAGTACAGGTGCTGAACCACTCCGCATCGATGTCAAGATCCTGAGAAAACTCCACGTTCACAAGACAGGATTGGAAAACTGCCAGCAATAAACAACACTGCTTATTTTGCAAACAATTTGAAACAGTAAAACAAGGTTTTAACCCTTTAACATCAGAGCTTTAGCCTTTGTGTTAACGTTCTTTGAATTACCATAAAGCTACGTTCACACGGCCCTTGGTAACATACGTTCAAGCGGGCACTTTCAATGAAAAGTCCATATAAACGCCCGTAAATGCACGTTTCAGGCACGTTTCAAAATGTTGGTGTTCACACCTGCATTGAAAGTTAAACCAGGTCAAACTTTGACTCATCGGGAAATTTAGTCGTGACATATTTCTTTTATCGGTATGAAGCTGTGAAATTAAAAGCATGGAGCAAGATTTACCAGATTTCCACCGGTACAACATTTTGCATTGAACCTCTTCCTTTTCTTCTCAAAGGTGCCCGGCCACTATTCGAGACCGGCGTCTAAAGTTATGTTTAACAATCACTTAGAGACCGGCCACTATTAGAATATGAAATGAAAATACGGTAAATCAACTAATTCTGAAAAAAAAGCAGCTATAAAATCTGTGAGATTTACGGCAGTTGTGTAAACGGTAGTTACGGTAGTTCAAAGAGCGTGTGCATTTTCTGACACTAGCGACAGCTCTGGTATTAAAGAGTTATAAAAGAAGACTGGATTGAAAGAGTTGCATTAGTCTATTTTTTCAACTTATTTGTGTTTAAAACCAACTATTTCAGGTTTCTGCATATTTTGATCACCTTACCTCAGGAACATTTGGCTTTGGAGAAAAAAAAAATCATCAAAAAAGCTTTATCGGATGGCAGTCATTGAGAAACCACGGAATTCCAAATGTCAGTTTAGTCGTTTGGCAGTAAATTAAATTGACAGAGTATAAAAATAACCGTGTATGTTTGATCATTTCTGTTGGGACTTTGATGCAGGTCTTTTGGGTCCTTCAACACTGGGATGTTTGAAACCCGTTGGAAAATCTTTTTTTTTTTTTTTCTTTTTTGGCGCTTCTGTCAATATGTTGTTTGCCGTAGTTGAGCTTCATGCGTATTCTCGTGAAAATGTTTATCATCATCAGCTTTTGCTTTCACTGGGTGTTTGGCCAAAATGTCATCCTAAAATAAAAACAAAAAGGGGGGGGTTACGGTGTAGGATCACGTTTTGCTGCTTTCTCCGTAGCAGAACCCAAAGTCCAGTATTGTGCTGAGCATCAGCAAATCTGACGGCGAGGAGAGACGGGCGGGACGAGGGGGAGAGCGGAGCAGCCCCTCAGAAAACCAGCTTCAAAAACAATTCCCAGAATCCCCTCCGTCAGCAAATCCTCCTGAGAAAGAGGAGAGAGTCTCCGGATGGAAAGAGCTGCTCGAGCACTTCGGAGCCCTGGCACGGCGGCGAAGGCGTGTATCCCCTCCCACCCCCTAACCGTGTCCTGCTCCCACCAAACCAACCACTTGAAACGTGGCGGTCAACGCCGCGCTTTGTTTGTAATTTTTGCTCCTCTTGATCTTTTTCTACACCCCTCTCCCCCTTTAATTGTTGCATTTGTTATGGCATTTCTACCTCATAGCTACTAGCTATACATAGCTACTTTCTTTTTCTGTCCAAATGTCTTATTTATGGAAAACAAAAAGACACCGTGACGGTTTACGTGGTCTACCTCAGACGATTGTGCAGAAAGAAAGCTGATGGTGCAACCACGAGCTACAGCATGGCCTAGATTGTGGATGGGGTGGGGTGGGGGTCGGGAAAAATCATGTAATCCAGAACATTTGCTTTAATATTTCGTGAACTTTTGTAGTTGTACGCGTGTGAATGTGTACATACGTGGGCACACCTCTTCTTTTTTTTATTTAATTTAATTTTTTTAATAAATTGTTAGTATATATTACACACTTGCACAACTTTGAACCAGAGTGTAACGTGTTTCTGTTGTACATATCTCTATACATACGATGCAAATGCACCACTTGTTTATATGTGTGAATATGTTGCCATACTTGCAGTAAATGTATTTTCATGTAATCTGAGGTACAAGCAGCAACAAACGACCCATTAAAGACATTTTCTTGGGAGATTATATCTTAGCTTGTTGCGTTCTTTGTTTAACCGTTGCTCTGAGGAAGGAAAAGATTAATAGCGGAATTTATTTATCAGAACAATGGAAAAATAAGTGCACTGCCTGGAAAAGAAAAAGAAAAACACAGTCGAGCTGATAAATCGCCTTAATGAGCCTAGAGTTAGTCACCCTTGTGTGCAATTATAAAATCATCCGAGTCGCTCCGAAAGCCAGTTCTGTCGCTTCTCTCATTAAAATGTAACAATTCATTTCTCTTGCTGTGCTAAGAGTGGCAAGATCGAAACATTAAAGCTTTCATTATATTTCTCCATCACAAAGAATTTGGATTATGCAAGCTCTCTTAATGAAAATGATTTTCAGCGTGTCATTATACAGTTGGCGGTGAGGTGTAGGAAGCCGCTGTATAGCCTCCGTAATTATCCGAGGAAAAACTCAAATGCCTGGTTGGGGAGGGGTGGGTGTCAAAGAGCATCAAGGGCTGCTGTTTTCTTTATGATCCGTCTTTGAAAACCCGCTGCGCCCATCAAAAATAATTTATGACGAGCTTTTATGTCCAAAGCGATGTTCTGAAGCAGTTCGGAAGTTACTGTCTGTTAGGAGCAAATCGGATAAATAATCCGGATGTTTGTTGCGGTGGTCAAAGGGTACCAACTCGGCAACATATGGAAAAGTGTAGTAGGTGAATTTAAGAATGTGCATTTTTAAATTAAAAAGTCTGTTGGGCTGTGATGGACTGGGGAACCGTTAAGCGTTTTCTCTGCCTTTGGCAGTAGATAGGATAGGCTCCAGCAACCCCAAGATGCCAAAGGGAGTCCCTTTCATTACGGTCAGCATCAACTTTCCTCAACAATACGGGTTTATTCCTGGCAAATTTTCACAATAAATTTACTGCTTAATTTAGAACCACTTTGAATTAAAAAAAAAAAAAAACTACTGACGAACATATTTTATGTAAATGACATAAACAGGGAGTCATGAAGGAATTGAAAACTCCATTTGTAAAGAACTGATAGTCTAAAATCTGTTTTTGGAGTTTCTAAAGGTTTGTCTAATCTTCATTTCCATCTTTAAACACGAGAACACCATCAAAAGCTATTTCAAAGCTTTTAAGTTCAGAAGTATGTTGTTAAAGAGACTTATTTAAAATAAGAATTAGTTTTGTCGCGGCCTTCGTTTTTTTGTTTTTTTTTGTTTTGAAGGAAATTTTCCACAACTGGATGGTTCGGTTTTAGCTTCTTAGCCTGGGGGGAGGGGAGAGGTAGAAATAACTTTTCAATTTAAAGGTGGATCTTTATTTAAAAGTAAACAGAACTTCTGGAACAATAGGTGTTTGTATTTTGATGTTTTCAAATATGCAAGAGCTTTTAAGAGAGGACTTATGTCGAGTCTTTTTGGTGTTATTTGGTTGGCTCTGTACAACTTGCCAAAAAAATTGTAAGCCTCTAGTTGTAGCCATTTTTGGACCACCAATGAGAAAAATGTTGCTAACAAATCCTGAAAGTTATCAAAGTAAGAATTAAGGACAAAACGCTGTGGTTTTTTTGTTTCGTCGTTTGTTTTTGTGAAGCTGAGGTTGGCCTTGACCCGGCTCAGCAGGGATGAGGACGTGTGGAGATCAAAGCTTACCCTTCCGGGCTTTTTTCTCCCTTTAGAGGTGCATCACCTGGATTTTTAAAAAATAAGTTTATTTCCAACGTAAAGGTTTGTGTGAATGTTGGTGATCCCCCGGCCTGACCCTGTCACCTCCTCCTTTTGAAGCGCCCTCGCTCCCCCAGCGTTGCCGAACGCCTCTGCTCACCCTTTTGCACAACAATTAAAATATGCAAAATGATGGTTTTCCTTAAGTAGTCTTAAATGTGCAATCTATTCAAATATGAGAGGAAATTGCCCACAGCTCAAAAAGAAGAGGAAAAAAATGGTTGAACAGGGGTAAAGCCTGAATAAATTATGCAAATACCACAAAAGGGCTTTACCACTTGAAAGCCTAATTTTCCTATAATCAGCACACTGTCGCCTAATATTTTTTCCCACCTCTTATTAAAAGTGACGGTTCTTTTGCCGATCGTCTGTCGAGCCGCTCGGCAAAATGACTGCAGCCTGCCAGCCTGAAATGCTAAAGCATTTTGCCGGAGCTTTTAGATGATGGTTACATTCCCACACAAGTAATTATGCGACGGAGAGTCCTGAAATAAGGTTTAATTATACAGTAATCGTCCATGATGGACACTAGGAAGTGGTGAGAAGCGCCACACTGCAATCCATCAATGACAAACCTCTGGCCAGTTTTAATTCCTCCTCATTTGCATCCTAACCTCCACACCAAGTTGCGCAAATGCTGTTAAATGTTAATAGGACCTGTCTGGCAACTTAAAATGAAGCCTCTTTTTTTTTTTTTGCTCACTTTCGTCTCACGGTGTACCTTTCTCGAGCCGTCATCCGTCTGCACCTACCCCTCACATCTTCCCGTCCTTCCTCCCTCCATCTCTCCCTTCTGCCTGGCAGGCCTCACCGTGGGGGGAGCGCCGAGCGGTCACTGATGCACTAATTGGGAGCAACACTTACAGTTTTATCTCCCCCTTCCACTAATAGTGGTCTGCATTGAAGCAACTCATCTTAAGATGTGGAATGGGAGAGGGGGGCTTGGATGAGAATTTCCTCACAATGTTGAGGCTGGGATTGGGCCCTCAAGCCATCGTGGTTAATCCGGATCCCGCTGGACCCCACACTCAATTCCCTGCTTCATTAATTGAAAACGATGGCCCTTTTTTTGGGGGGGGGTGTTAAAACAGGCAGTCGTGTGTGTGTGTGTGTGTGTGTGTGTGTGTGTGTGTGTGTGTGTGTGGTTTTGTTGCTGAAGTAGCTGCGGTCTCATTATGCTGTGCTGCTTTTCAAAAACCTGCTATCATCTTTGTCTTGATTGTCTCCTGGCGTCAGCAGATAAATACACTTAGCCACTTTGCTGTACTGACACCAGGACTGTTTCTCCGTCGAGCATTTGAAGTCTTATCAGCCTTTATGGAAATAAAGCCTTTGCTTAATAAACTGTTTCACAGGCTTCGGGAGAGAAGCGCGCAAACACCTTTTTCCTCTTGACAACGCCGTCATTAGCACATCTTGTTCAATGCTTTCCACATAATTGGAATCAACATATATTGTTGGCGTTCTTGACCTTCCACTTGTTTTCTATCAGTCAGAAACATGGTATTACTGAAGAGAGGAAACCTTAACTAGGAGACGGCCGCGCTGAGTGCATCCGCTTTTGTTTCATCAGGAGCGCCACTTCGCTTCCAATCCAAAAAAATAACTTCAACGTCGTCCAAGATGTCGCCTTTTTTTTGTGTGTGTGTAAAGTTTGACTTAAATTGATGATTTCTTGCATCTTACTCTCATCCTAGCTTTGGCAGATGACAACTATGAGGTTTTGATGAGATATCGACCGGACGTTTAGCTAATTCACAGAATTAGCTCAGCTTCTGTCCTTTTGACAGGAAACCCAATGATGGAGTCTGCTTAATAGTCAAAAATTAGGCTTAACTGTAAGTTATTTTTGTCCTGGAGTCAGTTCTAACACATTTCAATTTTTTTTTATCCTTTAAACCGGAAAATCACTGCTAACTGGTTTAGGATTCCAAAAATTACTTCTAGAAATGTGCCTTCAAGGTTTTGTCTAAACTACATTTTTCAGTTCAAGTTACATTTTAATTGTTAATAACTTGCAGATGTATTTTACATTCAAAGAAGGCAAAAATCAGGATGAAAAAAATGTAATACTTTGGAATACTATCTATAGTAGCCTAAATGGTGAAAGTAAAGCCTGAGGTGGTGCTGCCAAAGTGACTGGAGATCACTCTAAAATGGGCGGGGCCACAGATACATCAGGAGCTTGTTGAGTCCACCCATCTGCCAATCAAACATAAATAAATAAAATCCGTAATATGGAACAAAATGTAACTCTAATAGCATGCAAACAGCAATTCCATTACTCCCACCCAAAGCTGTTGTGGAGAATACTGTTTACCTCCAAGCAAATCCTCAAGGATCAGGAGCTGACTAACGCAGAAGAAAACACATCTGTGTTTGTGCTGTCGTTTCAAGTTCACAAAATCTTACCCCTTTAACACCAAAAAATTACAATTATTTTGACTACCGTTAGTCTGCAACTGTTTATGCAATCGATGTCATTTCAGGGGATTTTGAAGCACACAGTAGTAGCTTTGCGCTTAAGTGTTTACACGATCATCTTAAATCAGCTGATTCTGTCGCCAAAAAAAGCGGCTTTGCTGCGTTATGCAACACTTAAAGGAACAATGTAAATCAGCAGATTCTATTACGTCAAAAAACTTCGTCGCAGCATTATGCAACGCTTTACATTAGCAACGCTTTTATGCAACCAACATGAATCCCCTGATTCTGTGGTAGAGAGAAAAGCAACGTTGCGCCGTTCTCCAGCACTTACCCTTTAACCGTCGCTAACTTTACGTTACTAAAGCGTTGCAAAGTCGCTTTTCTCTGTGTTCGAATCAGCTGGCTTATCATATGAACAATTACGATAGGTCAAAGAGTGCGTGTTATTTAGACGTCACCGGCGACATCTCCGTTGTTAAAGGGTATCACAACTTGTCTTTTCATTTTTTACTTTCAGAATTATTGATAGTTTTTTAAATTAAAATGATGCCCTACACTTGTTTCATTTGAAATGTGTGAAGTCGGAAAAAGCAGAAGTGTTTTTAGAGCTGTTAGTCAGAATTGAGGCAAACGGCTTAATTTGAACATTTAGACTTTTGCTGCTTGACCTCAGGAAGTAAAGATCATTGGTAAATTAACAACGGTCACGCAAGAGGTGCGGATTTTGGCATGAATATTACACACAGTGTAAGGGTTGGACAGCTTAATAAAAAGGCAAACTGAGTGAGTTATTATAAAACCATTTAAGTCATTTTGCAGGTCAATTGGAAATAAATTTCGCCTTAAAATGCTCCTCAACCAAACGCGAAAAGCAACGTGATGAGTTGACAGTTAGATTGGCAGTATTATGGCCGAGCATTTGGTTCTTTTGGGGAAAAAAATGAAAATAATTGACACTTTTTGAACCTGTGTTGAAAGTGATTGACACTTCAAGAGTAGTTTGGTCGTCTGCTTTCATATTTTCATTCCCACAATTTCCCAGAGTCTATTCCTCAAGTCAGTACATGAGGTAAACCAATAGGTCAAGTTAACTGCAGGCTGCTTTTTCCGTCTGGAGTTCCCCTGATTGGCTCTCTTGAGCCTGTGTTTATACCTCATGCTTCTAACCTAACAAACCCAACTAACCCGGCCTACTGGAGTTAATGCCTGTTTCAAGCCACAGCTAAAGGGTGTGCAGAACCGATACTTTCGGTTCTGAACATTGATGTCTGCAGCCAGGTCCTCTTGAATGGAGATTTCTAACCTCCTTGCAATGGCGGATATGGATTACCATCATTACCAACGCTCTGAGTTTGGTGCGTTTCACTGAGTCACTACCAAATCCCAGTCCCTGACTGGTTTGACCAGGTTTAGCTGGCAACGCACATCCTATCTGAGGTCACCAAAGCGAATCAACTTTCACCGATTTGCACAGGTGCTTTGGCAGAGAGCGTTACACCGGATGCCCTTCCTGACGCAACCCTGTATTTTATCCAGGCTGGGGACCGGCACAGCCAGACTCAGGCCCCCTTATGGCTTCATAGTTAGGCAGTGGTGAAGGGTGGTTTCCCACACAGCCAACTGAACCATCCGACCGCTTTTGGCAAAACGTGTTCAATGGCCCACAAACAGTTGTATGAACTTGATAGAGTTTTGAACAGGGTTGCCCCAAACGAGCGTCTCTTTAGACTTTTCCTTGGTGGAGACTTGAACGCACGTTGCCGAGGGCGTTGTGTACGTAGCTTGACGATGAAGTGCGGAGAGAGAAGGAAAGTACAAACAGATGTCTTCCTTTTGCTGATCCTGCGTGGTTTTCCGCATCTCCCTTGCAAATGACGCTCTTGATTATGCTAAAATTGTATTATGTTAATGGTGTTCATCTTTAACAAAACATGATGTCGGCATATTGATAATGCATTGCTGTGTTAATTCAGGGTTAGAAGATTATTCATTGTAAATTAAAAACAGGGCTACGTTTTGATTGGGTCAATTAGCATTTTTTTGGATTACAAAAAGTGCATGGCATGGGAAACTTTTTGACCTACAGGAGTTGTTTCGTTCTGCTTTTTCAGCTCTTCAACGCCTGACTTCGAGATTCAAAGAAGTCACAAAAACCTCATCTATTTGATGGCAAAGCCCTGTTGCTAACAGGAAGTCAGACATGAATCATCCTCACTCCCATGCCCTCCTCCCTGAGCAGAAGAAAATATAACCCTTAAAACGGAGTCTTTTTGGGAAGGGGGTTGTCACAGGAGACTACCTTCAGGAACACCACTGTTTTCCTTTGTGCTGTTGTTGTTGTCATCTTGCTGACTGTTCACAGGCACTTGGGGACGGGGCTGTCGTGTTACTGGATAGTGGCAGAGGGACCGACTGACAGCCGGCGGGGTCGTCTCCGGAGGATTCCTCCTGAAGAGGTGAACTACCGGGAGCAGCGATGAACGGAGCACATCTTCCCAAAGACATTCCTGTCACTTCTCTTCCTGTGGTGACATTAGCCGGTCACGTTTTTCTGATCTTCACTTATTAAGGTCGTCTCTAGAGTGTAACCAACAGGCGGAAATAGATGGATTCCCGCGCCCCGGCTGATTTTATCGCATGTTTTTCCCCTCGCCGTGAGGAAATTCCCCCTCTGTTTTCTGCAAGTGATTTCTCTCTTGGCCGTGAAGCCACACCGTGCACCACTGCCGCTGGAGACATCCAATTAGTAGCAGTCAGACTGCGTTAGCCTGGTTAAGAACACCCACCTCTGCACACAGACATCACACATGTGTAGGGTGTACAAACACACATTCAGAGGCGATGGATGCGCGCATGCAACCACTTGCTGTTTCCACATGAGCGGATTCTGTGGGGGGATGGGGGGCGCGCGGGGGGGAGGGGGGGGGGGGTGGAGGGGGGGGTCCATGGCCTCTGAGGGTGTGTTTGTACACCCTACACATGTGTGATGTCTGTGTGCAGAGGTG
>BSAI01000123.1:4379734-4434163 GCA_036245035.1 Adrianichthys oophorus | reverse complement strand
GGGGGGGGGGTCTTTTGCTGCAGCGATAGTGGCTGCGGTGTGCTGGCAATCTCACACAATCATGTGCACCGAGAATGACTTCATTAGGAGAGCCTGCACAACTCCGGTGTTTGGGAATTGCGGATGCGACGGGGAGTGTAGGAAAGGAGCGAGCCGGGGGAGGGGGAGAGCAGGGATGAGTCCCGTATCCCTCTTTTTATCTGGCATGTGATGGAGAGATCCAAATCAACAGCTGTCAGTCAGGGGGGGGCCCCTCCAGGCCAAAGCCTCCAGCAGTTGAAGAGGACGGGATGGGGGGATGGAGCTGAGGGAGAGGAGAAGCTCTGACTGAAGAGGTGAATGTCGATTCAGGATCCTGCCACACATTTATCCTCTGCTGCACCAGGCCCGTCCCTTGTTCTGCACTAACAAAGACTTATCAAGCATCTTCCTGCTATTGAGATTCATAAAAGCTACAGTAACAGACTCACATTTACATTGGGTCAGAGGTTAACCTACAGTGCTACGATGCACTCCTTCTCTACAACTGTCCTCACTCTGTTCTCGGGGATTCTGCTCACACCAGGCAGGATGTAAAGCTACGGCCACACTGAGCTCGGAAATGTGCTTTCAAGCAACCGATTCCAATTAAGAGTCTATGTAAACGTAAGCTTAGAGCTCCTGTGTTCTAAACCCAACGCTGCGCAAGTTTATGTCCGTTTTTGGGCTTTACGTACGAAACGCGGCCATTGAACGTGCATGGAAAGTAGCATAACAATCAGCTTGACTTACTAAAGTCTATTTTCCTCAACAATTTGCACCTAAATTATTTGTTTGTTTTAAATTTTGAGTAAAAAATGCTTTAAAAAATAAAAAAAATATCTTAATTTGAGTTAACCATAGACAAAAATTACACTTTTTGTGTAGAAATAACTTTGCAATGCAAAAACAACATAATTTGCGAGAGTTATTCTTTTTCAGTTTTTGTTAAAAAAAAAAATTTAATTTTTTAAACTGTGGTTAGGTTTTCAATCTGATGGGAAACCGGGGTTCATTTCCCAGAGGCAAGGCTACTGTCTAACTATGTAAGCACCAGTGGGTCCACGTCTAGGTCTCCCTGTGCGGGTCCCCAGCCCGGATAATATACAGGTTTGTGTCAGGAAGGGCATCCGGTGCAAAAACTGTCTCCCAGACCAAATGTGCAAATCAGTGAAAGCTGAAGCGTGACCCCTGACGAGATGTGCTGAAGGACGATCCAAGTTAAGTTTTTCTATCACATGTACATGACACATAAATACTGTCCTCGAAAAACTAAAAGGCAAAAAGATACTTTAACCTAATACAAAAAATTCATTTTTGTAGGTGAACACATATTCTGTTCATGTTTATAAATCTGTACGCTATTTCCTCATTTAATTTTTAGAGACTATGCTAAGTTGCCAATTTTTGTACAAAAAACAAAAGCTTTAGGGTAAATTTTAGATGTTAGTTTTTTTGTTTTTTTTACAAATTGCAAACTGATATTTATTAAAAGCTAGCATGGGTACAATTTACCCAATGTAGTTAAACATACTATCTAGCACATATAAGTATATTTTATACAATTTGACTCTTGTAATTTCACGCCTCCCAAATAATTTGCAGTGTGTTTTTTTTTTTATTTTCCATTATGGTCTATCTTTCCATTTGTTTGCCTTTTGGTTTACATAATGATTTTATGCAAGATGTTCCTCATAAATCACATCCTGGATTAGAGCAGATCATCGCAAATCAGTGTGGCACCAGAGTCCGTTGAACCATGGTTTGGACCGACGCACAAAACAGAGATTACCTCAGCAAAACATACGTTAAACGTACAAATGTTATTTGAAGTCCAATTGATTTGGCAGGGTATGGATAATCAAGTGAAAACATCCAACCGACTAACATCTATGAGTGTTAATCCAATTCATCCTAAGCATTCAAGATCATTATAATGTAAGTAAATACACATAGTTCAAATAAGGACAGATTGGCTATAGATTTAATCACAAAAACACAAAATAATAAAGTTATAGCATTTTTCTCCTGTATGGAAATCCTCAAAGTTACTGGTAACCAGCAGACTCTTTCAAAGGATTTTTCTCGTTCTTCCCATAATATAAAAGTAATGGGACAAACACAAAAACACTGGAACATCTGTCCAACATTCAATTCCTGTTCCTAGGACCCACCAAGCTGACCCCCTGTTTCCCTGCTTAAACACAATACCTTTAATCGCTCTAATTATTAGGCTTCTGCTTGAGCTGAATCCAGCTTGATGATCTGAACCCATTGGGTTTCTGCAGGTTATCATGGAAAACATGCAGCCTGGTTGCTATAATATATAGAAGGTAGCAATAAAACAACAGCAGATGGAAGAAGACAAAAAAGGAAGAACCTGAGCCTTCTTCCTGTTGGAGGGCAGTCCTTCCCCCCTGTGGTCCTGATGCAATTATGTAAGAAACCAGCTGATTTTCTCTGGTAAATATTTCATTGAATCTAATCTTGACCATTTTACCTTTATTAAATCACAACAAGCTTTTTGTGTCATTTTGCTGTATGCACTGTTCTGTATGCTGATTCGTGTTGTGCACTGGTTCTACTTAAAAAAATTAAGTGAACATCAACAAGGATTCTGAAAAAAAAAATCCTATCAGTCATTTCAAGGGATCAGGCACCGATTCAGGGAAGCATTCTGAGATAGACATAAAAACCTGTGAAAGGCACACAGAGGAAGAAGCTCGACAAATAAAAGCTTTGAAAAGACCTGAAGCTGTTTACAGTTTTCATATTTCATGAAATACTGCCTTTTCTCCTCTTGTGCCTGTGAATTGAGCTGTTTCGATTTGAAATGAGTAGATAGCGTATCTTTTTCTCAGACTGGTGCATTCATGTTGATGCAGCCACATGATAAATAATGAAGATTAACACTAAGATGTGTGACAGCACACATCTGGAGGACAAAAAAAGGCTACTGTTTTACAGTGTTTCATTATTTAATTGGATTTTGGTGTGCAATTTTTAGCCCGTGAGCTAACCACACACATTTTGTACGTTTTTTATGTTAGTGACCACAAACATAGACTATTTTACAAGACGCATTTACTTAATCGCCAACAGGTTGGTTTGGTAAACAGAGACTAAGGGAACATGTAAATATTTCAACTAGTTGGCAACAGGCTACAAAGAGTACAAGACTACAAGAGTTGGAATTATTGCAAAAGTGTGTGTTGTACAATTGAATTGCTGAAATGTTGTAGAAAAAATAAAAATAAATAATAATAATAATAATAATACATTTTAAAAATCCAAGTTTGGTTTTCCGTCACAACTGGACACATCTGCAACCTATGAAACTGAAGTAAGACTATAATTTTTTTTCCCCAGCCAATAGCAATGTTTCCTACCTAGTGGTTGATGAAACTCATTCCTTTATGAAAAATTCACCTTGGATGTGCAGATGACCCATCTAATGCCATGTTCAGCCATGGGTCCTTTGGCGACGATCCCACAGGGCAGACAACAGTTTTGAATGTTGAATTGGGCTTGTGTTGGTTATGAAGGAGACAGTCTCAGCAGGAGGAGAAGGGGAGGACGAACTTTAATAACAAAGACAAAACACTGCAGGGCAAAACTCCAGGGAAATGAATCCACAAAAACTTGAACTGCCAAATATTGCTTTAGAAAGAAAAATCTGTTTTTTTCCTAAAAATAAAATAAAATAAATACAGCAAACATAACTAAACTTATTCATTTTACAATTTATCAGTGATGGTGTCTTTTCAGGTAGGTTAAATCAATTTTCTGTTTGTCTTTTATACCTTTTCAAGTATTTTTTTAAATTTCTATTCATATGGAGGAAACAATTGTGTTCTGAAGAGTTTTTTTTTATGTTTGTTTTATTTTGAACCCCTGATCTCTGTTCTTAAAGCACTTTGAACTACAGACAGGTACAAACTTTTGAAGGTGAGGGTTACTAGCCGGACTGTCCGTGTCTTGGTATTTCAAATCCACATGCAGTTTTTTTATTTGCACTTTGTCTTTTTGTTCTTACAGCATGGATCTTGTTGTTCTCTTAGTATTTCTGTGATTTTCGTGTGGTTATCTGTCTTTTTTTATCACAGGGGTGCCCAAGGATCTGAAGATGACAGCCTTTCCATATTGGATTTTGACTCATCCCTTCTGGACAAAAGACTTCAACCAAAAAACTATAAGATCATGCACCACAACAGAGACATGTGATTATTTACAACATTATATATTTGTGTGAAGATTTTATTTTAAGTGCTTTCAGCATTTTTGACAAACCTAATGTATGAAATTAGTTTAGTTTGTAATTTGTTTTCTTTTATTCATACCTGATTTCAAACATTATATAAGGTCTTTTTTATACTACACAAACTGTTTAAAAACTGAATTCTGAATTTTATAATTAGAATAAAAAATTAACATCAGTTAAAAGGAACTTGTATTGAGTCAGTTTTTGTTTGTTTGTTTGTTTGTTTAATTACATGCCCAAAAAAATCTAAATGACATTTTCTTCCGCAATGTATCTGTGAGTTACTATTTTTTTTAACGACATAACACGTACGCATGTGCATGTACTGTTATCGGAGCCTTGTGTAAACACGAACCGTTTTTCCCAGCTTCCCTGAATGCATCCTCGCCCTGATTATCTAATAGGAATCACCCGTGGACGAAAACGGAGGGATTGCACGGGGTTTCCCATATGCCCTCCTGGGGTTCATGTCTGCTACAAGTGGCGGATTCCATCTGCACCCTCAGTTTGAAGTCTGCACACAACGTGCTTTTAAAGGTGAGATGTGACTTCATGGGATATGATTGCATTCAAATATTAAGTCTCAAAATCGATTTATTAGTGATGGAGAAACCACAGACCCAAAATGAAGGAGTCACATAGTGACATTTCATGTATAAAATATTGTAAAGCAAATACTGTTTGTTTGCAAGATTAGTTTAAAAAAAATGATTTTGATTTTTAAAATAACAAACGTCATAAAAGAACTTAAAAGGTGAAATGTTTGATACTGCTAAATTACTATGTAGGCCTATCTTTGCTGAATGCTACTATTTATATTTCTAAAATACCAACGTTTGGGTACGTTTTGGTTTTATTTACCAGGCAAGTTTGGTTTTACTTTAGCTTAAGTAACTTTAAATATTTTTAAGTTACAACTAAAAAGTAAACATTAACCAAGTTTATTTAATAAAAAATAAATTGAGGGAAAACATTCTTACTGTATGTAATGTGTTAAAGTTTTTCTGTAAGATGAGACTTGTAGACTCACAAAAAATGCTTATGCTAAATATAAGTTGTATATAAAAAGGTATTTTTTACATAAAAATAAAGAGATGTTACATTTGACCAATAATTAATATTTTGACATTCCTAGGAAAAATAAGTAACCTGTTGTTAGGGAAGACATTTGTTTAGTTAATTAAGCTTTTTTGTGGTTGCTTAACAATAGCTTTTTGTTTAATTTAATTCATTTTTTTATTTAAGGAAAAAAAAAAGCTGAATTAAATTAAACAAATCAAAAAATGGGTCCAGGTTTGATGGATTACAGAACATTTGCATGTTAGGAAGTATTACAGCTCTTTCTGTGGTTTGTTATGACGTGATGGCATCCTGTGAATGTGTTTGTCTTGTTTGCATTGACTTTGAGCTTGTGGTCGTGACGTCAATTTGTGATGTCATCATTTCGAAAATGGACTTTTGGGACCTCAGAGTTCCCCCAGGTTAGAAGCATCCATCTGGGTTGTTATGGATTCTACATTTAGCTGAAGAGGGGAAAGTTTTTGATATTTGGGTTCATTAATTTCTCAAGTGAAGTTTGTCCCTTATACTCTTGTGTCAATTGGACAGCATTCTTTGTGTAGCAAACCACCTGGTGGGAGTGTCGTATTTTTCTCTGATACAAACTAGATTGAAAACTTGCCAAAAACTAATGTGGGTGAATTAATTACTCTAAAGTATGCAAAAGAAACTCTGCATCAAAAGTGCTCCAACCTTTAAGAACAAAAGCTTACGTTTAATTATCTTACAATATAAAATAAGAAGATTAAATGGTATGATGAAATGATAACCAGAAAATAAACCTCCATAGTAAAAAAAAAAAAGGCTAAATTGCTAAATCAGTTTCCTTTATAAACAAGTCCTTGTGTTTTTTTTTATTCTTATGGCCCGCAGCAGTCCCAAACTCCAAGGACCATATTATTTTCAAATATGGAAATATTTCTACGGCTTTAAGCGAAAATTTGACCCCCGCCACATGCACGAAAAGTCACATTTGCCCACACCTAGTGCCCAACGAAAATGAATTTTCGGCTAAGTGAATGACCATATAAGACGATGAACATAGCGAGCAAAACCATAAAAAAATGTTTATAAATGGCCCGAAACTAGTTTATGGATCAAAGAATAAAATATTTCAAAATACACAAACCAACGCACGAGTGTCGGGGTTATCAAAGAGAACTTTTGAAAATAGTTTGGAATGGCCGCACGACCTACGACTTGGCGGCCATTTTGTGGCAAAGTGTGAGATTTGGAGGATTTCACACAATATGGGAGAAGAAAAACTTTTGTAAATGCAATTTTCACAGAATTTCTCACGCATGCGACCGACTAAAGTCTACAACCACCACAGAAATGTTGTTGACCATGGGCCATGACTTGGACTCGGTGCTCCCATGCCTTCCTGCTATCAAATGTGTGGCGACTACACGCGCGTCACTACTACAACATTTTTTTTGTACGGAATTTTTTTGTCTGCTGCTTATTCACAACTTTTCGAATAAGGAAATGCACAGAATTGATGTTAATCATAATTTTCTTTATATATGTCCTCCATCATCAGAAGAATTCCACAAGAAGATGTTAAAAACACAGTTTTTAATGGAGGTCGTCTTTCATCTGGGCTCCAAAATAAAAGCAGGAGAAAATGCACTCGTAAAAAAAAAATATCTGCCAGAAAAATAGACAATATTCTTATCTATTCCACCTTTTTTTATTTTATTTTTTTAAAACCCTCTCCCCTATTTTGACCAACAGCAGAAGTCAGATCCCCATCCCCCATTGTTTCTCTGCCTTGTGGTTGAGCCATAGACCGACAGGCTGCCAGATTCAAGGGAGCTTTTAGGGAAGAGGGAGAGGAGGTCTCGATCGGGATTTAATGATATTAAACATGTTTTTTATGCTCAATAAGAGGCCTTTTATTATGATTGATCCAGGACAGTCAGCTCTATCAGACACGAACAGAATGGTCTGTCACATAGTCTATTGAATCATCAATATCCACTGTAGTTATTCCTTTTTTCTTCCCTCCACCCGAATCGTTTACAGTGAGTAATCATCCGTCTGGTCGCTGGTGTCTCAGGGGTTTGATCGGATAGCGTTTTTGAAACTGGCGGAAACCTGCCCTGACAATCCAACAAGCCACTCACTTGAAGATTGAGAGGGCCCCATTATGTCGGCTGCCTGTGGCCATATCAGAGGGCTTTTCTTCTCCGCACTCTCGCCTCTACATAACACACAGCGGTAAATAAATCACATCTCCGACTCTGCGTATCGATCGCACCCACTCCAAGCTTCTTTTTTTTTTTTTTTTTTCTTCTTCTTCCTATTCTCCCCTCCATGTCTGCAGGATGAATTGTTGCTTTGTGTATTGAGGAGGGCGAGCTTGTCAAAACACAGAGGTGTGAGGGTCAAAGCTTGAGCCTAAGAGAATAGGTTCCTCTCCCACTGCATGACCCACTGTGATGATGCATTGTTGGCCTCCATTAAGCTCCATATTAATTGAAATAATTTCAATTAGCAGCAGAGTTTTACATTTGTTTTACTGGAGGGGAGCGACGTCTCCTGCTGGGACCACACTACTGGTGGTTCTTGTTTGAGGCAAGATCAATTAGTCATGGAGGAAATCTTAAAGCAGAATCAGTTTTTTAAGAGACTTGATGTACTATGGCTGTATGTTTTCTCCATCTTCAACTGATCTGAAGAATTCATCTTATTCTGCTCCAAAATCAATATTTTTACAACCTAATGAAGAGCATAGAGCTTAATATGAAAATTGTATTTATATTTGATCTCAAAGCATAATGTTTTTGCCCCAATCCCTAAAATGTTAGCGGTTTTGGGTGATTAGACAAACAGTTGTCATTTTCCCCTCGGTCCTAATGGAAATCTGTTAAACACTGCAGGGCTTAAACGCATCCTGCTGAATGAATGAGATCCCTTAGATTAGCTACTGGTGATGGTTGAGCTAATGCGGCGTGTGATGGTGTGCTGACTTTAATGCATGCATGAATGAATGATTAATTAAATTATTTTGAAGAAATGTTTGGTATTTTTATTCTTGACTCGAGGAGATTAACTAATTAGGGTAGCTTTATGGTTTTGAGTTCTTTTGTTTTGACTTTTTTTATTTTTATTGTGATATATCAATTTGTTTTTATCTTGTAATGTATAGGTTTTTTTTCCCCCCAGTATCTGATATTCGTCTCAGCAAAAAACACTTTCAAATGGAAGCATTTTCTTTTTTTGTTGTTGTTGTACCTGTAGCTGATGTAGCATCTACCATCCATTCATAAATTCAAAACCTGAAAACGTTTGACTCCCAAGTTAACATGTTTGCATGCAGATTCTTAATTATTTTTGTTACTTCTTTAGAAGGTTCAACTTCTGGGGAAGTTCCTGCAAAGATTTCCGCCATTAAAACATATTTGTCAAGTTTTCAGACCCTTGCGGGAAAAAAACCCAAAAAACAGTGAGTTGCAATGGATGTTGTTCAGATTCTTTCAGGAACATGTTAGGACTCTGATGTGAAGCAAACATTGTTTTAATTTAAAAAAAATATTGGATGATGTAGTTGCCGACCCAACCCCTCCCACACCAAGAGCTAAAGGAAATTTGGTCTTTGTGGAAAAAGGAGTTTCATACCTCTGTTAAACGCAGCTTTTAAGTTGCAAATCAACAATTTTTCTGTATAATCCAGCTCCGACTCGGCATCAATCTTCTACTGTTTCAAGAGTCTGATAAAGAGCAAAATGGCAATTATTTGCAGACATCTCATTGTAAAATAACATTTTTAGTTTGCACAGTTCAAACTTGATCATCTCTTTTTATTCCGGCAGAGCCACTTTTTTTTTTCAACATTTGCATCAATTATTTTCACGCCATTTAAAATCTAACCACATTAATTACTTGAACATAAATAAACTAAACAAATTTGGCACGATTTTGCTCTTATTTAATTTCTTTCTTGTAAAGTATGATTTGATCATCAGTAAGGTTCACGGCCTAGCTCCACATCTGATTTTCAGGAATTAACTGTAAGGTTTCTCTTATTAGCTCTAACCATAAACATCAGGCAAGAGTAAAATAATTGGCTTTGGTAAAAACAATCTGTTCAAACAATGCTATCCTGGGGTTTAAATAAGGTCATGTAAAAAAAAAAAAAAATAGTTAAACAAACCCTGACAACTCAACCCAGGTGTTTTTACAGACCTTGTGCATCTCGGAAGGCGTTAACAAAGGTGTTTCACCATTGGAGAAAACGTCCCATGACTGACAATGAGCACTAATAAGATCCATCGCCTCCTAAAAAGACTGTGAAAAGCCCTAAATCCATTCTGAACACATTCAAAGGGTAGATAGAAGTAGGATCCGTGCGCTGTGATGTTGCCTTTCCCCCGCTCTATCTCTGCCTCATTCTATCTTTTTTCTCTGTGCCTCCACTTCATTATCATTCCCGGGTTATCCTGGCAGCAAAGTGAATCTAGAGCACAAATGAATTAAGGGAGAATTAAGGAGCCGCTGCAAATTGAAGCCTTTTGAAATCTCGGCGCAGATGAAAGGCTGGACGTGCTGAAAACACGTCATACACGTCTGGAACGATCCCAGCCAACACTGAGGAGACTACCACTGCAGCAGATATGCATCTGCAGATCTGTGGATGTTAGAGTTTTGGTCGCGTTTGTCCTCACCTTGCTGCTGGGCCTTCTGCCAACACGAGTACCTGCAGAGCACAGCTATCCAATGCAGCCCAACACTCTCCCAGCGTGCTGTAGTGGCTGGGGGAAAAAAAAAGTTGGTCAAAGGCAGGACAAAGTAATACATTCTACAGAAACACGGACACCCTACAAGGTATGCAACTAAGTGAACCTGGAGGACAAAATATGCACTCTTAGTCAAAAATGGATTATGCTAATGCGCAGGAGAAAGGGGGATTTACGTTTCGTCTTAACTCTTTAACAGCTCAAATTTAGCTTCAGTGTTGACATTCTTTGGATTACCATAACCCGAAGTGCGACACTTTACCAATGTTAACTTTTACTAACGTAAAGTCTTGCATATCAGCTTTGCGCTGATTTGGAAAGTCAATTTTCTTTGCGTGAAAATAATCGTCGCATTAGTTCAAGAGCGTGTGTTATTTTTGTGTCGCCGAGAACATCTTCGGTGTTTCAGGGTTAATATGAACCAAAGATGTGTAATTTTGGATGAACAGTGCGTTTTGGGCTCTCGATTTCAAAAGTGTCATGGTGTAGCTTCACAAGTTTCTATCACCGTTTGAACACTCCTTGCAAGTTAAACCAGGTTGAACTTTGACCAATCAGAGACTTGGATTCAGTAGCAACATATGGATGGTGTCCTTTTTCAATTTACGGAAGTGTCAACCGTTTTAATAGTGATCACAAAGGATAAAGGTTGTGCCAGGCTGGAATTCTATTAAAATTTAGTCTTTCATGTATCAAAATAGAGCTGTGAAAAAGGGTCTGAAGCGAGATTCATGAGATTTCCACCGCTGTGACTTGTGGTTGACATGCGCTGGTAAAAGTAGAGAAAGAACAAGAACAATCCCCGCGCTGCTTGTCCAGTGTGAACACCATGGGCTAAACGCAACATGCTTGGTGTGTCCGTAGCTTCACAGGAAGACTTCCTGTCTGGTAAATCCTGTTCGACGCTTTAAAACTAATGTCACAGACGACGTTTAAATAATACAAACTTTTTAATGTTCGGTAAATCCTTTACTGTTTACGTGATCAAGGTGAGTCAGCTGACTCTGACTCGCAGAAAAGCAGCTTTTCGTCTCGACTTTGCACCGACATGCGACACAGTACTAAAGTGTTAAGAAAACTAAGTGAAGTAACGTAAACTACGCATCAAACTTTAGAACAAACACACCCCAATTCATATTACAGCTGCCTATAAACCCAAACTCTGCCCGATCCATCTGGACCTTCGGTTTAGACTCCTCCAAGTAGAATTGTCTTTTCTTTTTTTTTTTTTTTTAACTACTGTTACTGTTGCATTTCCACAGAGAACTGGAACATGAGGCTTTTGAATTTGCCTCCATTTGTTAAAAATTAGTAAATAATTAGTCTCTTTGCTACAAACGCACAAATGTAATTTATAATTTTATTCTGCTGAACAAATTGTAATTTTTGCTTTGTTTTGAAATGATGATTCATTATTTTTCTATTTTGACTGCAGCTCCAGTTTAAAACACTGAAATCTTTATGCAGGATTCTTACATTAACCCTTTCAATGCTTGCTCAAATGGTGGAGCACATTCGGAAAACTTATTCTAAAAAACATTGATTGTGTATTACTTTTTCAAGGCAAAAGAAAAAAAATGTAATCTTTTTATTTAAAAGGTTAAAGAAATGAGAAAGTTTCCAGGTTAAGAAGTTATTTTCATCTTTTATTTGCTACCAGGCTATATGACTCCTATTATGGCAGAAACCAGGGTTAAAGGTTGGTTAAAAAAAAGTGGTCTTATAAAACATATTAATATTAATGTTCATTTTAGTTTCTCTAGGACAGTTGCCATTTTTTAATTAATAGCACTTCTGTTGGTGTCTAATTCATCTGATTATTTTCTCATCCTCCCATCATGCATTGCCTCTGAAAGGTCTGAAAATTCAGCGTTATTGATCCTGCCGGAGCGCAGATTGACACAAACAAATTTGCATGGGAATCCATTGGAGCTGGGAGATCATAATCGATTTGATGGCGAGGTCTGCATCTGATCATCTCTCCTTTCAAAGGTTGAGGTGAAAATTAATTTGCTTGTTTGTTAAATCTTTTAATTAGGAATGATTGAAATGCAAAACAATGAATGGGACTTTAACTTTCACTTATATGATTCATCAACAGTCTGTTCCTGTTGGCCTGATTACTTGCAGAATAAAGAAAAAAAATCTGACTTAAATCAGGTATTAGATGAAGTTGATGCATATGAAGCTCCAATAAACTGTGACAAAGTGATCCCTTTCCAAAAACCTGTAAAGTGTTTTATTTTATTTATTTTTTTTATTTACTTAATTAAAGCTTAAAAATAAACGTTTGAGAGGTTTTAAGGATGTGCGGATGGCGGAGATATTCACACGTTGCTTCGATTTGTCAGAAAAATGCTGTTTTTGTTGCAGGTCTCATGACTTTAGAAGGGAAAAGCTCTAAAAATAGTGACTTGGTTGGTATAAATAAGAGGTTTGTTGAATCTTTCCACCAATCGATAAAAATTCAAATGTAGAATCTGAAAAAAGCAATAAAAGCTGTTTTTTAAAGAATACATGCTATCGCACCTAAATTTGTCATGTTAGTTAAAAAAAAAAGCAATAAACACTAAAATTATATACATATTTTAAGTTTGTTTTTGTTTTAAATCTGACTTTTAGCACAAGTGTTAACTGTGGGGTTAACACACACTCTTTGACATACCGTAACATACCAACTGTTTACACCATCGAGGTTTTCTTGTTGGCTTTGCACCGAGATGCAACAAATTACTAATGTAAAGTTAGTCAAGTGATGCATATCAGCGCAGGGGTGCTTTTCTCTACAACAGAATCTGTTGGAATTGCGTTAATTGCATAAACAGTTGTTACGGTAACCAAAAGAATGTTAACCGTGGAGCTAAAGCTCTGGTGTTAAAGGGATAAAAACAACTGTTTGTTTGGTGGATAGGCCCGTTGTCACGGTAACACAACAAGCAAAGTGTTATATGTGCTGATCGTCACATAAGGTTTAGGAAAGCATCAGTTCAGAGTGAAAGCTTGTTCACCTCTCACCGCTTGTTTTTGTCCAGAAGATGAAACAAAGTTTAATTTAAAAAAAAAAAAACCTGCACAGCGATATAGAACATTTGGGCAATGTGACCGGAACTACTTCTTTAGATGTGCGTCAACACCCAGCAGTATTCACCCAGACCATTTAAAGTGCAGAAACGCAATGTTTGTTTCTTATGGCTGTTTATCAGCATATTTATTTTCTTGTAGTCATACTTCAGACATGAACTTCTTTACAGTTCTGCTTATCTTGCTGTTGATGTGTTTTCTGCACACAAATTGCATTTCTGGGATATCTGAGTTAATGCTTTACAGTTTAAAACATTTCAGACAATAAAAATGAAGGAAAAATGTTCTCTCTGGCATTTTGTTGCTCAAAAGCTCCAGATTGTCATATAAAATTTATCTCGTAAAACATTGATTAATCATGATTAATGACAATCCAAAAGTGTAATTTTTTTTTCTTTGACGTGAAATGTCAAACGAAAAGCCTATGTAAATGTGCATAAACTTGCGTTTCAAGCTTTCTCCATCAAAACTCCTGCGTTCGTGAATAGCTATGCTAGTTTTTACTTCTGTTTTTGGGCTCCATGTACAAAACGCCCAGCCACTGAGCGCGTTGAAAGTTAAACCAGTTGAACTTTGACTAATCAGGAAAACGGATTTGGTAGTGATGCGTTGAAACTTGCCTAACTCGTTGTGTAGCTGGGTTTTCTGATGAACCCAGACGCGGAACGAGTCTGACGATGTCTGCGTTTCTTTTTTAAATACAGCTAAACCATGGACACTTGATGGTAATCTATATCCACCATGGCAAGGACAGATACCCTTTCTGTTTGTGCCCAAATTGCAAGATTTTTACCACTTCTATATTCTACACCAAGCCCCTCCCTGCTTGTCCAGTGTCAACACCGTGCTAGGTGTGTACATAGCTTGAGCAAGGCTGGACAAAGTTGGACTTTTTTCAATTCATATTTACCCTTTTTTTAATCATTTGTGAGTTCAGAATGTTCCTTTGTTCATGTTGTAGTAAATATAATTCTGACAAATTACTGATTATTACTTATGACTATTATTGATTTTGTTCACAGAAGCATCACAATTAAAGTTGTGCAGTTCTAAACACTCAAGCATCATTTGAGGCACATAAAGGCACAGTGAGATTGCACTTGATCGTTTAAGGCAAATCGCTGAAAGCATCGAAGGCACTTTCTCAAGACGTCTAGTTGGAGCTGAAGTTTTCTCACCATCACAGAATTTCTGAACACATTTGAAATTTTAGTTTGAAGGCATTCAAGATGAGAAATATTAGTAAGCTTTGATTTGGTACTTTGGAAACAAATTTGTTTTAATTGGATACAAAGATTAGAATCATATGTTCATAATTAATGCCTAAAAATTGGATAATCTGTGCATTTACTGTAATAGAAAGTGTTTGGACTACGATGTTTGACTGCAGAGCTACTGCAGGTAAACTTTACTTTAAAATCCAACAAACAAAAAAAAAACTAGACTTTGGAGTGTTGGGAAAATAAAATGCATCACAACATGCTGTTCCGACAGAGGAGTTTACGATATTGACTGCTGGACCGGCGCCACGTGTGTGCGCGGAGAATGTACATCTGTGTATGGCTGCGCTTGTGTGTGTCAGAGCGTTCTTCACCAACTCGAAGCCTTCTGGTCAGGTCCGAGGGTGAAGGGGAGTGCTAACACACTCTCCTTGTCAGCGGCAAGGGTAATTACTCCTGGCTGAAATTACTCAACATTTGTTTATAAGCTCCCCTGAGCACACTGTAAATATTCTGCCCAGGTCCAGTGCCATTGAAGGCCTGCTGTCCCCTGCAAACATTAAGCCGAAGCTAACTTCAAATCAAGCTAGGATCACTTTGCCCTTTTTGTTTTTTATTTGTACAAATAAGTTTCATTTTTCGCATATTTCCTCCTTCTGGGAGCTTTTATTTTTTAATTCCACTCATCTCGGAACTTTGAATTTGGTTCCAATAATCCAGAACTTCCGTTCCATCTACAAGCTTTCCCTTTTTCTCTCCAAGCACCAACAATGACTACAATCCTTTAGGCATGCATATGAAAGAGTAGAGATGGAGAGCAAGGGGAAAAAATAAAAAACAACAAGGCACTCAAAGTCAAGGTCCATCCATGTAGTTATTGTACGAGATGGTTCCTGTCAGAAATGACAGCTTGAAACACTTGACCCACAAAAATGAATTCCTGGCCAGGGCCAAACGACAGCCCGAAGTAATTCATTCTTTTGAAATGTTGAGGGGAGATGAATAGAAAAGTGAGAAGGGGAAGGACTCGCGGAGTGACAGAGCAAGACAGACGAGTGGAAGGGGAGGAAAGGAAGACAAAAGACTACCAAGAACAAATGGACAAAGAATTCTGGGAAGTAAAGTTCCTGAAGGTTAATTATCCATTTTAAAACCATCTGAATATTGAAGGAAAACATACAGATTTGAAACAAACGGCACAAAAAGTCACACGCAGCATACTTTATATTCAAAAGTTTATTAAAAAATGGAATTAGATGTTTTTATAAAAGTATTGCGTTGATGACTTTTCTGTTTTTTCTTTTGATTTTATTCTTTTATTTTGGAAATCTCCCTACTTCCTGTCTTTTTTATTTTATTTTTTTTTCATTTATTACATCTCCTATATTAAATGACTAAAGTGTAACTCCATGATGTTGATGTAGAAACGGACACTGCAGATGCTGTCCCAGTGGACTCTGCAGCCATCCAGGGTTTTAATGAGGCTCATCCATTCTCCGCCATCTTTGACCTGAACAGTGAGTGCTCAGGAAAAACTCTAATACAGTACAGTTTTCACAGAGGGGCACATCACCTCTAGAAAAGACCCTAACGATTTGGAGTTGATTGGGACAATCACCTTAAACCTTCATACAAGAATCAAACTGCACATTGTAGACTCACACCGATCACCTTTTGGTTTGTTGTAAAATCCTTCCCAGCGGTCTTTTAATTATGATCACGCCATTTTTAGCCTAAATTGAAACACCTGTGTCACGGTTTTCTTCCAGGTGCCAGCTCGGAGAAGAAAAGCAAAGGTGTACGTGGATATTTTAGTCTTCGTATAAATGCATCGAAATTGGGCGGAGCAGGAAGTTTATGGCCTGCCCAACGTCTTTTTGTAAGAGGCTGTTTTTTTTTTCTCTGCTGCTGATTCCCAATAATTTGAATCAAGAAATACTCAGAAATGCAATGTTGAGCTTATTTTTTTTTTTATTAATGACCTTCATCAGAAAAATGCCACAAGGGCATGTAAAAACACTATTTTCATTGAAGTGGTTCTTTGAGGAAAACCAAACATCTGTTTCAACTACGGTGGAGTTGGATTGTTCCGTCTGTGCTGTGTCTTTGCATTGTTGGGGTGTTTGTCTCACGACTGTCGGTTATTTTGTAATGTCTCCTTAGCGTCCCCCTCATTGATGTTGTTATAGATTGGGACAGAGCGAGTGTGACGTCAGCCGCAGAAATGAAATCAAGCCAATTTAGTGGCCATTTTCCGCAATACGAACATCGCCATCTTGTAGCTGGACGACGGTGATCGGTTTGAGTCAGCGTTTCTATGGCAACAACTGCTTGGGAGAATCTCTCAAACGTTTGTGGTGGGGGCCTATCAGGCATCTGGTCAGTTTATAATGTGAATAACTTGAAATAAAAAAAGGGGGGGAGGGCTTAATCAGTCCAGTTCTCTCTAGACGGTTATATACAGCTATATGGTTGCGTCACAGAGGGACGGACGCCAGACACAGACACGATAGAGGTGGTGTAAACATTCCGATTGATTAATAAATGTTCAGTTTTTTTTTTTTTGTCAACACGACGGAGACAAACTGCATAGGGACCCACAGAAAGTCAGGCTTTTAGCTTTCATCCGCACTGAATAGTTTCGACCAATCAGAGAGCTTTTCGCAGAAATTTAGGCTACAGATATTGGACTCTTTATGCAGTTAAGACGATTTCCCTTGAAGATGTCAAAATTTCAGTTTTGTTCTGGACAAATCCCAACTTCAGGATCCATTTCTAAAGTTAATGGAGAACTGGAGGGGTCTGAGCTGTTTGCAAATTTTCTGCAGTTCATGCAACAATCTTTTGATTTTGAACATAGATTTATAAAACACACACATTCTGCACAATCTGAAGTCATAATAAAATAGTGTACATATTAAAAGTGCGTAGTTTATGAAATCTTTACGTGACTATGGCCTATGCCATGTGCGTCTTTGGGTCATTTGAAAAGTTTAAACAGTGGAGACGCAGAGGGGGCGGGGCATTTGCTGCAAGGCGTTCCAAAATGACAGTCAAAGTTCTACAAGTAAAAGCTGTGGTGACGGTAACTGTGATAGAAAATGAGCAAAAGATCTTCTGAAGCATCCGACTTGAAATGCATGAATCACATTAGCCTTTCCTGAGTGGAAGATTTGGTCAAAACAAGTGCTAATTATGAGAGACATTACAAGAAACATAAAATTTAAGATTTAAATGAAGTAGAAGCAGAAAAAAGATAAATGTAGTCAGCACAAATCTAGTTGTCTTATTAATTTACAAGAGCTCCGAGGTGAAAAATGTGATTGTGTTTACGATAAGTGATTTGCTAATGATGATTCTGATTGTTTTCTTCTGTACACAAACCTCCCAGCATATGTTGCTGTTATTGCAAGCTGCCATCCGGGCTAATTTGTCTTAATTACAGTGAGTGTGTTTGCTGCCTACTGCTGTCGTCCACCGAGGGAGACAGACACGTTGGAGTGGAGGGCGGGGAGCGCAACATCTGTCTGCCCGGGAGTCCACGCACACGCCGGCTCGCAGGGTTGCAAACAAACCCAAACGCGCGACTCTGCCCAAACAGACACTTGCAGGCAGATACAAACACAAACACACCTCTTTAGCACCGCCATCCCTTAGCCCTTACCTCCCGTTTCCCGCTAATGGCAGCCACCGCAGGGGTGACTGTGTGCAAATAGGGCCGATGCGCCGATGGCCATCCATCACAAGGCCCCGGAGCAACATTACACCACTCTAATGGCCTGCTCTGGCCTTCCTTATGATATTAATCCACTGCCTCACAGCACTGATTTCATTTGTAAAGTGGTAGGGGGAGGCTATCTTCCCATCTCCCTCTGCTCCTGCATAAAAACACAAACGCAGAGACTCTTAAGCATGCGTTACAGGCACACTGGTCTTGAACGTGCAAAAAAAATGATCACACGTTCTTCCTGCGGGGCTTTAACTCATCATTGCCTGGAGTTTAATTATCCAAAGTACTTTGAACAACATGTGTTCCAAAAATGTATCAGAAGAGTCGTAAAGGAAAGTTATTGGTCCCTTCACAAGCTGAGGAAAAGAGACCACTGCTGAAGTCGTCGTCATACCTGATGGTAAATAGACTAGCAGACATTTCCTTGAAGCTGAAATAACCAACACTGTTGCTGCGCTTTTTTGCTTTGATGCAGTTTGCATTAGTGTAGTGTCAAGAGGCATAGGTAATGAAGTCAACAAATTGAATTGTTCAAGTCTCCAAACTGGGCTCCTGTTTAGCCAAACTGTGGTCATGTGACCTATTAGTTTGTGCTTGACTCATTTGAAGCCAGTTGTAGGTGCCAAAACTGTCCGTTCACATGATGGCAAGTGACTTTCTGTTTACACTGGTGAAGTGGGTGTGTCACTTGGGTAGATGGCGGTGATTATAGAAATGAAGGTCACCTGTTAGGTGGAATGGATGCCATTTGGAGAGCCGGGGATGTACATCTTTTGTTGACCACTGTGATGCTACGTTGCTATGGCGATGTGTTGCTCTGTAGATTACTTTGTTGCTTTTTGATATAATAACTCTTCAACATGGCTTTAGGAAACTTTATATCATTCTTTTACATTAACACTGATAATAACAAATGAGCACAATACCCTTAAAAAATCATTGTCAAACATACAGATATTTGTGCGTTTTATCAATGGCAATTATCCCCCGTTTACAAGCGACAGACATGTAGACCAATCTTAACTATATTGCTACGTTTAGGGCGCGGCTGTGACGTGCATTCAAGAACTTGCTAAAAGTATGCATACTTAGTATATAGAAAAGGTTTGGTGCGAAGCGGTGCAAATCTCGCAAATTTTGCTCCAGGCTTTTTCTTTCACAGCTCTATTTTAATATATGAAAGATTTGTAATTCCGGGCGGGCACAAACCACAATTAATTTCTTAATTTTGAGCGTTTGTATCACTTTTTACTGCCATTATGGCGGAGGCATGCTGCAAGGCGGTTACTGGCAAAACAACGGCTATGAAGGTAGGATTAGAAGTGATTATGACGTATAGATTGTCGGGAAAACGGTGAGAAGCATGCATCACGTTAAAAGTTGTTTTAATGAGCCTGCGTTCATCCAACCACATTTCAATGAGTTTGCTGTGTCTCATGGTTGTGGTGTTATGGCATTGTTTTTAAGAGAATCCTGTTAAGGAACTACAAGGTGGCTTTTGGGATGATGCCACAGCAGTCAGCGACCGGTGCGTGCATGTAAAGAAGCGTTTACAGCTGTGTTAAAACAATCTAACAAGTAAGCAGTTGTATAATTTTTTTTCCTGTCTGATAACACGACAATCACTGCTTTACATTTGTCCGCAGCTCATCAGTTGCATTGCTCCTACTATGTTTATATCATGTGATTAAAGGCTACAGTGGCCAACTTGGACCTGTTATTCTCCTCCTGGAGTGAATTGTATTCAGACAGAAATCTCAGAGCGAACTGGAGCTCATTCTGATTGGAAACAAACTGAGACCACCTCGAAAAATGGGTCCGAAAGCGGTTCCTGGTCCCAGACCAGGGTTTGCCTGCACGCATTAAGTCTGAACATTCGTTTTGGATTTTCAAGGGAAACAAACTTTAGTTCACTTTAACCAAATTAAATGTGTCCAGTCTGAATATATCCTGAGATGCTTGTTGGGTCAGATATGATGTTCTCATTTTGTGATGGATGAATGGGAAATTATATTTACTATTTTCTGCATTATATGTACCATATTCATACTTCAGTCTAAAGGTCTGATACATTTCCTTGCTTGGTATTTTTTTTAACAGTCAGAGCTTCTAGCAACGTTTTTGTCACTTGAAGCCAATATTCTTCTGGCTTTGTTGAAATCCTTTTTTTTGCGGTCTCTTTTTTTTTTTTTTTTTTTCCCTGACCACTCTGAAGGGGTGACTGTTTTTTTTATGCATTTATTTCAAGCTTTTGATTTCAATGCTGCAGCAGACACAAGGCAGACTGCTCGACTAATTGAGACACCTGGGCCCAGTGTCTCTCCTCTTATGAAATCCTTGCCCTTCACAAAGCAGAGCATCTCTGTCTGATCCAACGCTTTTGTTTCATACCACATATGATAAATAATGGGATCTGCACATCTAAAAATGTGAATTGTATTTTTTTTGCTTTCAGTTTTATTTTAGTATTTTTGTTAAAACAAACAAGTATTTTGCTCACTCGTATTAATTTTTACCTCCTACCAAGGCTATTGAAAAAGACTTTGGTAAATTGGGGGCTTGTCCGGGACTAGAATCCAGCCAAAACAAATTACTTCAGCTCAGCTGAGTGTCTTTCTGGAGAAACAGGTTTCAAATTCACAGTTGGGTCATACTGAAGGGTTTAAAAATGGGATGCAATACCTTTCTGTGTGACACTTGGCATTAAGGGTTAGATTTGGGGATTTTGACCACTAAATGGTTCCTGAGTGCAGCTATAACTGTAGCTCACCCCCCACGGATGGAGCTACTGCAGAAAAAAAATTTTGCACACTCAGACGTGTGACAGTTAACAGGATTTTAACTTGGCCTTAATGTTGTCTAACCCTCTAAAGAAGTCCTTGTTTTTTTCCCTTTTAGATTTTTTTTAATAGAACTGGTCATTTAAAATGGCATTTACTTATATAGCGCTTTTCTACCTATTGAAGGCCCAAAGTGCTTTACAGTCACAGACCCATTCATACACACATTCATACAATGATGGTGGCTCTGCTGCCGAACACTGGCGCCAACCTTCCATCAGAGGCAATGTGGGGTTCAGTGTCTTGCCCAAGGACGCTTCGACACATGGGCGGGAAAGGCGGGAATCGAACCTGCAATCCTTCGATCACAAGCCGATTGCCCTTTCCACTGCACCACGGCCGCCCCATTTAAAAAGATAAGTGGCCTGACATGTTTGGTCAAACTGCTAAAGACATCACTGAGGTTTCCAAAAGTTTTCCCTCTGAAATTTGGGGGTGTTCTAAAAGCTTGCAGACATATTTCCTCTGAGATATTTAGAGCTGTCATGGGTGTCTTAAACCTGTATCAGGCTTTTTCGTTTAGTTCCTGTGAGTCGAAGTGAAAATGAAACCCAACTGTAAAGAATTTGTAAAGAGTTTGATACAAAGCAAAAACTTTGAATGTTTTAATTTGCTGAAAAATGTGTTCATAAACTCCTGCCTCATGTGGGAGGAGCTACTGTCCAAAGATTTTAGCCTCATCGCTTCATCAAGGCACTGACTATATATTTGTATATAATTTACAGTCGTAAAATGGAAGACACAAATGATGTTGAGAGATCAGGTTTACTTTGATGAGCCCTACAAAAGTGTTGGCGATCACGCCGCCATGTTCATGAGATCATTCAGAGACACTCCCAGGACAGCTGCATCTGATTGACATCTTCTTTCAGCTGTACTTCCGTCTTTCTGTGACCTGGTTTGATGACTTGCTGTCCCGCATTATATTAGGAGGCAAATATTTAACTGAGATCAAAATTAAAGGTTCTATTTTAATTGTTGCCCCAATGCAAATAAAGTGTCATGAATTTCAGGTATAGAACGATTATCCTCCTCTATCTTGGTTTTGGATTTCGCCCGCTGATTACATTGTCAGCATGTCTTGAACCAAAGCTAAGTTCCTCATTGGTTGACGCAATGCAAATTCTTTGCCAAAGTTCCGATATTAGAAGTCAGAATTTTCGCCACATACCAGTGCTCAAATCAGACCTCTGATAGCGTCTTCACGTTAACTTGACATCGAAACTGGACGCCACTGTTGTGCAAATTGTTTGGTGTGAACACAATTTTAGTCAGTGTGTTCCAATAAACAGCTGTTAAGCAAATTTTAGGGGGGAAGTTGTCATACTTGTCAAAAGGAAACCAACAGGTCACATGATCACAGGCTTTATCAATCTTATATTTACAGATAATAGAATTTATTCTGACATCTGTCACTTCAAATGTAATCACCAGTTTTTATAGTAGATGTAATTTTTTTTTTGGTCAAATTTTATTTTTCTTTTTTTTTTTTTTTTTTTTTACTACCTAGAAGACGTTTCTTTTGCATTTGTTGCCGTACAGATCCACAGATCGGTGCTCATGCGGGCGGGGGCCCTGCTGACCTGTGGAGCAGATGGTGGGCAGAGAGGAAGGTCTGCTGGACGGACGTCAGAGCAAAGGCGCTCTTTGTTTCTGTTATTTTTGTAAATCAGGAGATGAGCACTGGCACAAACGAGACGGACACCGCCGCAGAAAAGATGCAACGTAAATGTCATAAGCTAAAAGTGTCAACTTGAAAGGACGCACAGAAACAAGCATGCATGTTCTCCTCAAATACCACAAACATTCTGCGGTTTGACCCTGACATGGACGAACCCAGATGTTGTCTCTCCTTGTAAGTCTCGCAAATGCAGACGAGCGCGTGTGAACTAATCTCTCCTGAAATGCTTCCCAAACGGCAGCAGCGTTTCTTTGAACACCGTGGCACATCACCAGCTCTCCTCTCCTTCCTTCATGGTGTGCTAAATTATGGAAAAAAAAAAAAGAAAAGACGGCCTGCTCGATGTAAAAATTTCATCGCTGAACGGAGCGGCAGCAGACGAGTGGAGGAGTGGAAATGAGGGGAGCAGAGGAGCGCCGGTGTCTGCCACCGAACGTGTGGAGCCAGAGGTCAGCCTGGCTCCAGCAAAACCCAGAAACAATAACACAAACACACCAGTGCGCACGCACACAAACACACATACGTGCAGTGCAGATTGTTTCTTTCACTCGCTGAGAAACTCTTGCTATTTGAATAACCCCCTGGTCATAAAAAACAAACTTGGTGCAAAGCAGAAGATTTTTGATGCCTTTATAATGGACATACCGAGGCTTTGAGTCCAGCCCAGTCTGCTCGCGCAACGTCCGTGAATCTGCTAATATGCCGTGCATACTAATCACGCTTCTGATAAGTGATGAAACATCTTTGAATGCCCGAGCTGTCCTTGGTTCACTGGTGGGCGCTGTTTCATTATGAATGCCCGCTGCACTTTGAAATTTGGAGCGTGTGTGGCAGGTATCTGCTGCCTCAAAGCTGCGTCTGCGAACATTTGTCTGCTTTCCGCCGCTCGACTGCAGAACGGCAAATTCATGGAGTGACGAGGAATTATTTTCTCGCGTTTTAAACTCATCTGTGATCTTTTTAAAAACAAAAAAAAAAGCTTTGCTGTGTTGTCATAATTAAAATTAAACCACAAAAAAAGAGCAATGCTAAGTACCAGCATGATTTAATGGCTTCTAGACTCCTAGAATTTACTTTCCTGATGATTTCTGAAATAGTAAAAGGTCTTATATTTTTTTCATCCGATAATCTATTGTCTTTATTGCCTTATTTTCATTCAATTTTGGACTGGGGCCTGATTATAAGCCTTCCACCGCCATGCTTGACTGTTTTTGGCAACAAATCCATCTTTGTTTAGGGATGTTACTGGCAACACCTAAATGACCCACGCTCTTTGACATGCCATAACTCTTCAACCTTTTATGCAAATAACATGAATCGGCTGATTCTGACACGAAGAAAAGCGGCTTTTTGTATTGGTATTGGCTCTGAATAGCATTCAATGCTATTCAGGCACAGCAGCTGAATCAGCTGATTTGACGTTGATTGCGTAAATACTTCACTACTGAGTTTTGCTCATCAGCACTAGGCTATTTTTCTCTGCTTCAGAATCCACTAGAATCACCTTAATTGCGTAAATGGTTTAAGTTACGGCAGTCCAAAGAATGTCAACATTGGAGCTGATGCTCTGGTGTTAAAGGGTAAAGCCGAAAAGGTTCTTACAGCAGCCCTTCATCGCATACAGTGTTTTGTTGTTTTTTTTTTCTTTTTTTTCCTTTTTGTTTTTTATTTGCTAACAGATAAGAGCTGAGGACATCTTGTGTGGGACAGATGTTACAGTTACATCGGCTATATGGCTTTATAGTTTTTTTTCATCGTATTTGTTTGCATTTCTTTTTGAAGAAATGTACAGATCAACTCTCACACGCATAATTGTAAACATATCAAGCATACTTTTTCTGCATGCAAATAAATATCTTTGTTATTACTGGACTCGTATGGAGTTCAACATCTGACATAAGTGTCTTCTAACTATTAAAATGATATACATATACAAACAGATGCTTTTATAATTTTAATGAACTTCTGACTATAGCAGAACCTGACCTGTGGGTGTATTCAGACTGGACACATTGGATTCCCTGAAAGTGAACCAGAGTTCATGTCCTCCGATAATCCAGAACAAAGTTTCAGTCTGAATACACCCAAGCGGACTCTGGTTTGGGACCAGGAGTTTCTTCCATCTGAAAAGGCTCCAAATATGGCCGGATAAATGCAGGCTCGTCAAAACAACTTTACACATTGTTACATATTGCTTTTCACCCTGTTTTCTGGACCAAACTAAGCGGATTCTGTCCGGACCAACAAACTTTTCCAGTCTTAACACATCCTAATATTTGTCATAACCATTTAACATGGCAGCTTTAACTCCAGCCTTGACCGTCTTTCAACTACTGTAACTGTTTAGCCATTTTCACAGTTAGTGCGCGGTGCAGTTAATTTCTAGCTAATTCTGAAGCGAAGAAAAGTAGCTTTGCGCTTTAATGCAATCACTTTACTGCAGTGAGGCGTTTACACAATCGACATAAATCTGCTGGTTCTTTTGCGAAGGAAAGCGACTTTCCACCAATACGCAACACTTTAAGTTAAGGCCACTTTCAGCTGGCTCCCGTTGATCGTGTAAACAGTCGGTTTCGGTTGGTCAAAGAGCGTGTGTTCTTTAGGTGTCACTGGAAACATCTCCAGTCTTAAAAAGTTATTACCCGCCTCTTTTACTAAAACTATTAGCTGGGATTAAATATTTGTATCTGAATCTCATATGCACATCTAAAACAATTCAAATGGTTGATGCTAACTAAATTATGAAAGCGGCGACAAGTAAAGTGCAGAAACGATGAACAAAGTTGTGAGGGGATCAGACAAACCCTCTGCAGAGAGGCCGCGGGGGCAAACCAAATATTCCTCGGCTTAACGTCCAATTCCACATCAGAATATTAGCCAATGAGGTTTTAAATGTAAATATGCCATTATGCTGTCATTACAGTGTTCACATTGGCGGGCCGCGGGTCAGCCCAGCCACCGTTAATTTTGCAGGCGAAAGCTTTCTTTTTTTTCCTCCTCTGTGCGCTCTCGAAATGTTAATAACTTTCTATTAGTTAATGTAGCGTGACTAAAATTCCGATTAAATATAATTCATTTTAATATCTGTGACTGGCTGGCCTGATCATTTTCTGCCGCGTTCTCCCGGCCGCATTACACGATTCTAAATTGGACTCATTTACATTAGCTGGTTAAATAAAGGCCTTCTCTTGCAATTTAGCTGTCATCAAATCAATTTTGTAATTTTCTTTGCTCTTTGAGGTACGACTGCTTCCGAATTGAATAATACCAGCCATCACATTTAATTAGCTGTTATAGCATGTGTCAGAACAGGAAGGAGATGCGGAAACGGTCTAAATGCGGCGGGACGGATCTGGATTGTCTTGGACACGGGTTCGTTTTAGTTCAGTGAGTTTGAAGTTTTTCTTTTTTTCTTACAAGTTTTGTTTAAAAGTGAAGTCCAGGAGCACCACACGTGTGGAAAAGCCGACCTTAAATCTTTAGCTTCTCACCTGAGCTGATTTCACTGGCAGAAGCTCAGGCAATATTTTTTTTTTTTTTGGGAGGGGGGGGTAAGGTGAGCGCATAGTGTAGCTCCCATGAGCCTTTGCTAAATGGTGACTGAACCATAAGAGCAGAAGGACGGAGGGCTGCCCACCACAGGGACTCTGGGAGAGCTCAGCCTTCCTCCAGAGGGCCTCTGCTCTGGGTAAGTGGGGATGTCGCTCCAGATCAGAGGACATCCAGGCTCTGGAGGGATGGGTGGGAGAAGAGTGAAAGTGGGGGGGGCCGAGGTACTGAGGACTGGGGATGAAAGGGCAGATCACAGTGGGAGTAACAGTGAGTAGGAGAGAGAGTGAAGGCAGCTTTCTTTAACTGTTTCCTTCAGTTGAGCCACTCTTTAAGATTTCATTTAAATCAATAACTTTAAGAAATGCAGTTCACTATTTTATTTTTTTATCAAACCAAATATTTACCGCTTTGTTTTTCTTAAAGTGCTTTTTAAAAAAAAAAATGTTTGCACGTTTTACATCAAGTTTTCAGTTAAAAAGGTTCTGTTTTAGGTGATGATTTTGTTTCCAGTTGGCATCAGTGTGCATTCACACTGCTTTATGTTTCATTGATTGTAGAGCTCTAGGCAGTTTTTTTTTCCTTTTAGAGATTAAATAGTTCCATTTTTAGTAGCATTTCCTGCTAAAAAAATTAGTAATAAATGGAAAAATGGCATTTATTGCAACAAAGTCAGTCATTTTTGCTAAAAACAAGTGACTTCGATGACAACTTGGGTCTGCTTTGTGCCTTTTTTAAAGGTAAAGCTTGTTACCTAAAGTGTCTTAAATTCTGGTGCTCAAAATGTAATCTGCAGGGGTTAGCATTACACAGCTTTAGCATGATACATTAGCTTCAGCTACAACAAAAATGTGAATCTTTCCTGCTGTACAGAGCTGAAACATGGACGAAAACCACTATCAAGAGATTAGACTTCTATCGCCTTCTGTCTGAGACGAATCCTCAAGATCCACTGGCCGTAAACCATCAGCAGCAAAGAACAAACCGGACGCCAGTGGAAGAAGAGAGAAAGGCCTTGACCTGCCATCCCCGGGGGGAAGAAAAAGCAAGGAAGATCAAGGAACACGTGGAGAAGGGACCTAGAGGCTGGTGTTAAGAAAGACCGGTCACATCTGGAGGGAGCTGGAACAGATCACCCAGCACAGAAGACGATGGCGGGAGGTTGATGATGACTGATGCTCAACCAGGGTTTACTGTAGATCAGAAGGGTTCTGCAGGCTTATTTCTTGGGTGACGGGTTACATGTGTTAATCTTGTTCCTAATAAACTAATAAGTTTTCTATTGTTGAGCTCTCTGGATTACAATAACAAACAGTTGGGTATTTGAAATGAATCAAATTGCTTGTTTTTAAACCCTGATGGCTAAAGTACCAAATAAGGTGTTTGGATTACACTAGTCAATATAAACAAATGAGAACTGGTGCAGAATTCCATCCCTACTCCCCAACTACTAAAAAATAAAAAAATGTATATAGTACAGGACTATCTAGTGGATTTTAAGGGTAAATCAAACACCAAGCTTACTACGCCAAAGAACACGCCACTGATTTCCCGAAGCAAAAACTTAATGAACATTCTACAAAGACTACAAGCCCACTGTATTCTGATGAAGAAAACTTGGGTGATTGGGTTTATAGAAAAATCGCTCAACCGAAATGCATTATGGTCCACATTCACCAATCTAGTCAGGGAAATTTCTAGGACACTCAATTTTGAAATTGGAGGTTCTGACATCACTTCAAAACGGGGAACACCCTTTATGGAGCACTAAGAAGTGAAGGATTTTGGACAAAACCCACAAAATGTTTGGAATCCAACTGTCAGTTTTTTAGTGAGTGCGTTTGCATACTGAGGTTGACGATGCTTGTCGAAAAGCCTTCGCCGGAACATGAGGCGGCTTTGATGGGAAACCTCAAGCCAAGGAGTTTTCTGCCTTCATTTTGGTTTTTTTTTCTAAATAAAGGCATATATTGTTTTCTGATTAACTTATTTTGACCACCTTTTATAGCATTATTTTCAAGCCCCTCAGCTTAACTAATGAAGTTTATTTTTGAAATGCTTGGACTGAAAATGAGTAAGAATTGAATGCATCGCCGGGACAAATAGGAACCTTGATTGGGTTTGTTTGTGACTCTGAACAAAGGCAAAGGTGAAAAAAAGAAAAAAGGACAAAAATCCTTTTAAAGCACAAGGTTAACCTTTCCCATTAACGCTTTGTTGCTCTAATTTGTTTTGATACATTTGACTAAACTTGCTTTTATGAAAGTTGCTTAATGGCAATGAAAAAGAACTCCAAATGTACAAATGCTTCTTTTTAATTTGCTCTGTTCACATGATCTGATTAAGTTTGAGACAATCAATAGAACAAAATATTTCTCTTTTATCGATACACCTGTGCTGTATACTTCTCAATATAAGACTACATCAGCATCATGGTTTGTTGGCTTTATTTATTTACACCTTTATGTTGACAGCAGTGACACACATTTCACAAATGGCTGTACAGACACAAAATTGTGAGTCAATATGCAAAATAGCAAAAATGTACCCTTCGATATGCTAATGCACTGATATCTGGTAAATCCATAGCTAAAGCTTAAGTCAAATGCACTTGTATGGGGGCTTCAGGGTTTTTGGATTGTCTTAAGTTTGCCGATGATCATGGGAGAAAGTCATGTGCTCAGATGAGACCAAAATTGCTGTGTTTGGAAGAAGAATGATGGGTACCATCCCAAGAACACCAATCCTACTGTGAAGCATGGGGGTGTTATTCTACACATGAGACAGGACATGTTAAAGAGAGGATGACTGGAACCGTGGAATGGAAAATGTTGGCGATTGACCTCCTTCCCTCAGTTAGAAAATTGAAGATGGATCATGGCTGGGTCTTCTGACATAAGAATGACCCGAATCACACAGCCAGGATAACAAAGGAGTGACTCTGTAAGAAACATATCAGGGTTCTAGAGTGGCCTAGCCAGTCTCCAGGCCTAAACCCAATAGAAAATCTAAGCTTAAACTTCTCAGCAACAGCCCAGAAACTTGACTGTCACAGGTGACATTCATCTAAGATGAAACTTTCAAACCTCTCCTTTTGTTCCAAGTGGGAGGACTTGCAAAATTACAGGGTGTTCAAATACTTATTTGCCTCTCTGGACGTGAGTTTTTAAGTCCGTTCTTGGCCTCTATATGTACGATGCACGCCGCCATTGGGCGGATTGAAAGTTAACCCAGTTGAAAATTACAATCCTTTCAAATTTGATCATGGAGGAAAAAATGATAATTGCATTTTGTGTTTGGGTGTTATTCTTTGACACAAAGTCTTTCAGACATTGGAGTAGAGCTGTGAGAGAAAAAGCCTTTTTGACAGTTTGCACCAAGCCTCTTCCCACTGTAGATGCACATCTACCATCAGGTAGCGGCAGTCCAGTGTGAACACCGTATGCTAAAATCTGTTCAGTGCTGGACACATGTCAACGTAGCATCAGTGTTCACTATGACCTGTTGCCTGCAGAATACCCGTATTGAAAAAATAAAAAAGTGCATGCACATTTTCGCTCTACAGGCTCACCGAGTGGTTGAAGATGTTGATATTTACTGGAGGCCTGTGGTGTGCCCCATACAAGTTTGCCCATTTTTTTGACTGCAGACAGCCCATATGCACCCGCAGGGCAGTTGTCATTGACGAAAACTTTGACTGTGTTTTATTCTTTCTGCTTTAGACTTCAGGTAACTAACTCCTTCAATTGTGTCCCATCACAATTCAGTTTCTATCATTTCTTGACTCTTGCTAAGTGGGTTGACATTTCTAACACTTTTTGAGATGTTTTCTAGACTACTGATGTCTTTACTGATGTTGTGCAGTAAAGCTGCAAAAAATAGACCGTTTTTGTTCCACCGCAACTCTAATGCCAGCAGTGAATGATGCTATTGTATAAACAGGTTTGAACACGCCTTCTGTCGGGAAAAAAACGGTGACAGTATCAATGACGTTGACCGCAGGTTTTCCTGCAGGTCACTGGCTTCACTCAGTGGCACCTGATTAATATTAAATTGACTTTTTGATTTAGTTTTGTCGATGCGCTGCCTTATTTCATGCAGTTTTACACCTATCCGAGCTTTTTGAGCGATGCACGTTTTGACTCGATGAGGCACTTGAGGGATTTGCTTTCTAAATCTCCCTTCACCGTGATATAAATCAAAGCCTCAAATGTCAAATGAGATAGGAGCACTGCGACAGTGGTAATCCACTGGCAGCAAGCGCGCCTGAGAGGTTAGAGCTCTGTGAATCTTTCCGCTGACTTCTGGAAAATGAGGCCAATATTAAAGCAATTAAAAAAAGAGCATGTGTCAATGCGGGCTACTTTATGATCCCCGTCAATGTGTGATCGTAACTGTAAAAGAAACAACCGAACCTCTCTATTCTGAGACTTTTACGTGCCTCGTAAAGCGAACAAACTTGGCTTTTAACCAGGAACACAGACAGGTATTTGCATCCATAGACTCAGTGGCTTCATATTTTTTTGCGCCCTGTCCTCCTATCAGAGTTGCATAGAAAGCGGCTGATGTTTTAATCATGGCCGCAGGGCTCATTGTGATGTGCAGCCACCTCTGGGGTCTCTAATTGTACCAGGCCAGCCAGGCTCTGCTGATCACCCTGCGTCTGGAATGGCTAATGACTCTCATCGAAGCTTCACACATGCCGCCTCTGTGTGTTTGTTGTGTGTGTTTGAACACAGTCATCCACTGTGTGCCTATGTATGTAAGTACATAATGGATCACAGAATTAACTGCACACAGAGCTTGATTACTGCCGCTCCCAAATCAAGGCCAGCACATCAGCAGCCTCGGTTTTCACCCAACAAAGGTGCCCGCTGATGTTCGATTCTTGACGGCTTCATTTAGGCCACGCATCAGGCCGATCACATCGAGTTCTGCACTTCACGCTATAAGGCGTACTTAAAAACCTTAATTTTTTTTTTACAATAAGAATGACAATATAATCGAGAACACCTTACAAAAGTTTGGCAGTTATTCTAAAAACGTCTGACTTGTAGCGGCGTCGGATTGTTTTATTTTCCTGTCACTAACAAGGTTGGGAGTTAGCATAGTCTCAGTAATGTTAGTTTTAGCGGTATCAACCTGTTTTTTTTAACACTTTGCAAACAAAGTTTGGAGTTATAAGTGTTGTGGATACGCTAACTCGGCTAACATGTGGTGCCGTGTTTTTCCACTTTTTTTTTCTTGACAAAATCACAAGGCATACCAGCAACGACAAAAAAGTATGTATTGATGTACAGTTAATTGGGGCAAAAAAAAAAAGACTTTAAGTCGCAGCTGTTTTTCCCACAAGTTGTAATAAACTCTATCGTTTTCAGGAATCATTTTGAACGAAATTAGCTGAAAGTTGGGAGTTGCAGTTATTGGTCATTTGCAAGCATGTTACAAAAACTTCAACAGTCTAACTGAAAGACTTATTTTAAATATGACACAAGCTTCAAAATAAAACATTTTTTGACGTCTTATAATCCGGGGTGCCCTGTAGTGTGGAAAACACTTTTCAAATGAGAGAAACTATTTTCAGAAAATTCGTTTTTGTTTTTGAATCATGAACTTTCTCATGCCTTACGCCACTTTTCGAAGATTTTCTTCTGTATTTTAAGAAAAGGGAAGCACTTTGACTTTTATGTGACTTCATCACAAATCTTTTTGTAAATATGTCTGAAAAGTAAAGGAACCTTTTTCATCGTTTACTTACAGTTTTAAACAACTCTATATTTCTAAATCTGCTGAATTCTTTCCCATCACCTTCAAAATTTAAGAAAACACTCCATAAAAAGGAAAATCTTCCGGCGTCAAAGCTGAAGGATATTACAGACGTCTGTCCTTGATGGTGACTGAAGGATCAAGTTATTAAATCCCTTCTGAAAGGGACAATCGTCTTTGAATCTGCATAAAAAAACAACAATTGCTAACACAGAGAGAACCTCAGTTTTATCCTTTTTCTGGATTTTTTTTAAATGTAAAATTTCAAAAGGTGGAGAAAAGACTTTCAGTATAAAAGCTAAGTGACTCGCGTTTTAGTGAAACTTTAACATTGAATTCAAGGTTTCACTTTAATGGAATCAAGATGGCAACAGAGGATATAATGAAAGTTTACTTTATGGTTGTTGGGAGTCAGCGCTCTGTCTCCTCCCCTGGTCACCGGCGGGAGACGTCTCCATCTCCCATCAACCCCAGCACACGGTGTCTAGATGCCTCCCACCTGACTCTCATCTACACTCGAGCACTGCTCAGAGCCACGCTCAGTGCGGAGCATTGCTTTTACCAATCAGCCTGCGCACCGAGCGTTTCCTTCTGATCTGGTCACCTGTTTACTTTGTGTTTGACTCAGCCTCTTTGCCGCCTCCCCCGACCTCTGCCTGGACTCTGACCCTGATTAAGCTTTGTGGACTTTCAGTTGAGCTTTGCCTCTGTCTGCCTGTCTGAACCAATAAACCTGCTGCACGTGGAACCAGCCGTCTGCCTGTTTGACAACTGAAAATATGAGGCCGCATGACACAAACAAGCTGTGACTGGTAGGAGGTAAATAAATGCAAAAAAAAAAACAACTGATATTTAGCTGCAATTTGAAAACTGAAGTTGTGTTGAAACAAATCCCAATGACTTTCCACAAAATGTTGACTGTTTGGGTGCATTCAGGTACGTATAAAAGGGGTTATATTTGTTTTTGCTTGTTTTTTTGTTGCTTTGCAGTGACCAGGGCACAAATAAACAAAATTAAAGTTGAATTCAGCAGAATATGGTTACTCATCTTGAGATTCTGCTAAAATTCATTGAATAAAAAAAAAAATCATACAATAAAAAATTGTCCTAGCAACGCTTATCCCTGTGCATTTTACTTTTTTATTCAAAATGTTTTAATCTACTGTACTTCTTTGTGATGTATTTGTATCTGCTAGACTCCACAAACCTTCATTATCGATGTCTATATTTACATAAAATATGTTCTAATTATTAAATTTAGTTTTAGAGATTAGGAACGTCTAGCTGAAAATGGTAACTGACCTTGAATCAGTTTAGTACGATATAATAATTTGAGTTCAGGGAAAATGATCAATCACAAATCAGAGCAGGGTTTTGATAGGGATTGTCATTATTGTGGCATATCTCACACTTTCTGAACCAAACCACCAGCTCCAGACACCTAAATAACTGGGAACAGTTACTCCACCATAACCCATTTTCACCTGTAAAGTCACTGTAACCAAAAATTTGCTAAATGAATATTTTTTTGGGGACTTGTGTTTGCTTTGTGGTTCTGTCCAGGGGGGGACGTAGATCTTTGTTTATGCCTGTACAATGACAAATAATGTCAACTTAAATCTTTTTAGTAGCAGTAAATGCAGATTACGGGCGTGCTGATTAATTGATGACTTGATTTGTCCAATCAGATTAATCGATCTGTCTGAGGCAATTTGTTCATTGAATCCAATCAGTCTACACCATTATATAACTGTTTCAAAAGGAAATAAATTGATAATTGATCTTGGAAAATACCAATTAGATTGAGGCACAGTAGTTTTTTTTTTTTTTACTGTAAACATAAAATATATATATATTATATAAACATAAAAAAGACCAAGTGCATCACAGCGGACAACAAACATGTGATGCAGCAACAAATGATAAGATAAAGATACTTTATTGATACCGGCTTGGGAAATGAGGTTGTTGCAGCGACTGTACAGGCTCATATCACAAACAATGAGTGACAAAATCAGGGAAGCAGTCAGTCAGATTACAACTTTCAGAAAACGGGCATCAAATGAGTCTATTTCCAGGTACTTGTACTCCTCCACCTCTGCCACATCCCTGCCCAAGACGCTGAGAGGCTGGGAAACTTGTGGTTTCCTTCTGAAGTCGATCAGCATCTCTTTGTTCTTGTCCGCATTGAGCAGCAGGTGATTTACTCCTCACAGATTAATCCACAAGTTTAATGTCTTCCTCCTCCTGCCCACCATTTATGCAGCCGACAGCAAGAGTCATCTGAGAACTTCTGAAGATGACTCAGATCAGCCAACATTACGGTCCAAAGTGTGGAAACTCTTCGAATTAAGCAAAGACCATACAGTGTGGTAGAATGTTCTAATAATGTTCCCTTTGTATTATTTTGATGTGGAAAAACAGTGGGCTGGCCTTTATCAAACTAAAACATGAATGGATTTACTTGTTTGTATACAAATTTAATTTAAACTAGTAATTTTGAAAAAAAAAAAAAAAAATCTGGAAAACTTGAATTGCACAGATTGAATTTTTGGCCAAAGATATCCTGGATCCATTTTAGGTCAGTGAATCGGATCCAATCGGATCGTTCAAAATGAACCAAAATCGACTATGAATCGGATAAGCGAACACAAATTATGATGTGAATCGAATTGTTGTCAAAACAAATCATTACAGCACTAAGACAGATACATGAAGTTAAGAATAAATCTTAAAATCTGTAAATAAAAATGTAGACGGTGCTAGTGAAAAAAATATTTTAATTGATTATTGCACTCAAGAACGTAATAAATACAAGAAATGCACTTCCTTTGTTTTCATTTTCTTCTTTTTTTTTTTACTAATTTTAGCTTGAACATCTTCATCCTTATTTGCAATCTTACTCTTGATCAATTTTCCCTGCATTGTTCTTTAACGAGTTTTTCAAAAATATATATTTTGTCTTTTCTGCATATTTCATTTCTACCATTGCATCAATCACAATAATGTTCAGAAAACTGTCTGAATCATTCATAGTTTTTCTTGTCTTGTTGCAAACCAACCAACTTGCACAGAAATAAGCGTGCTTGACTGTGAATAAATTGAGCATCGCCACACAACAAGTCAAATGTACCCTATACAGTGAAGGGAGCGTCCCCGGGCAACAAATCAAACGTACCCTGTGAGACGTGTAAATCCATTGACATCTGCGTAAATCGCATTTTGTAGCGGTGATGAGACACTAAAAACCACTTAGACGCTAAAATTATTAGATAAAGTGCTGTCTGGTTCAGAGTTTTAGCGGCAATTCCAGCCCGCGGCTGCTTTTGAATGTGTGTTAAGGCAGCAAAGAGCCGACACGGCTGATCTTCCAGCCGGTGCTGTGTACCGGCAAAAGATCTGGGGCCTTTGCAACCTTTTTAGCCTGCTGCATGTCAGCAAGTTCTCTTTTCTTGAACGTCTCATGGTCTTTAAGATCTTTTATTCATTTAAAGGCCTCTTTTTTCTGATGATGGACATGTTTAAAAAATAACTTTAAGATTGCATTTCTGATTATTTCTTGATTTCAATTGTTGAGAATCAGGAGCGGATGTAAAAAATCATGACTTAGAAAATACCCTTCCTTGCTCCGCTCCATGCTGATAGACTTATAGATTCATGGACATCTTAGTCTTCCTCCTCTGAGCTGTCATCTGCCTCAAAATTGTACGGCTGTATAGCTTCAATAGCTTTCTGTTTTTGTTGCACCACTAATGTCAGGTTGTGGGTGTGAAGGGCTGTAAGCTAGTGAGACTGTGTAGACAGAGAAAGGGGAGGGGAAAGGGGGCGGGGTTGCCTGCCCACATCTCAGAGGCAAATTTCTAACAAACTGCTGCTGTTCTGCAGAAACTGTGAAGCAATATTTTTGATTTTTGCCTATAAATGCCATAATCCTAATTAAAAGACCACTGGTATCGCTTTTAAAATGGAAAAAAATATGATCGGAGTGGGTCCTAAACAGGTCTGGTAGCATTTATGTCTGAGTGCAAGTGAGCTCTTCCACATCCATTAGGTAGCAACAAACCTGGGGGACAATCCTGGATCTTACGGATTCAAGGTGATTTCCTCAAAAGATGTCTGCGAGAAATGTGAGCAGCAAAACTTGAAAAGTGAATTAATCCGAGCTAGAGGTTAAACGGGTAACACATTCTGCAGCGATCAAACACCCTTTTGGAAATGTTGCTTTATGAATCATACATATCCTCCTCCATATCCGGACTGTAATCTCCTTCTAAGCTCAGGGCGGCATGCTGGGTCGGCGTGGCCGGCCGGCGGATGATGTGGACTTAGGGTAAAGGGGCCTACTGCTTATGTTGCTGATTGTACACCTGTGGATACGGCTTTCAGGTGCCGCAGACACAGCTGTAAGCTGACGGCGACCTTGCCGCCGGAATACAGATCTGCCTTTTATACGTGCACACAATCGCAAGCTCTCCTGATCACGCCTCCGTCATTCAGCGGCTTCTCTTTGCCGCAGCTCTTCTCCAGCCTCACAGTTCTCGTGGCTCTTTTTGAGTCAGTCACAGTTGAAAAAGAAGGTGCTCCACTAAACCTGACAACTGTGATTTTTCTCTATGCCGTAACTGAGTGTCCTTCAATCTGATCTGCATTGTGCGGCATAAATGCCAGCAAACAAACTGCTCCGCATTGAAATCTCTTCCAACAACAATTATGCGCAGGCGACTTTCAGTATCCATAGAGCTGCTGAAGAGCTGAACCCTGAGCATTAATGAGAAGCAGCAACTGGAGCGTTGCTTCCTAACAAAGCGACTCCGCTGCTCCCTTCCCCTCCATCCGCTGCCCTTATTAGCATACAATCTGAATGCTGAGGAGGCCAACAATGGTGCAGGGTCAGATCCGCCGGATGGGGTCAATTCTGAGGAAGGCGCCGCAACACGTTCCGTATGTGTCTTCGCAAACTGTAGGAAATCTGAAGTTAAACGGCTCTGAATGCCCACGGTAGACCTTCCCGCCCGCCTCCTTGAAAGTTCAAAGCCTCACCATTGGTGTTCTCCATTCTTTTCACCCCCTCCCCCTTTAAAGAGGCAATCCAAGACTTTAATTCCCCCCCCTAAAGGGTATTATCTCCCTTCCTACTCTTCCAAACAGAATGGCCGACACTCATCACTCAGTGAAAAAAAAAAACATAATTTTGTCCTGTCCAGCCTGCGATAATCCAAATCCACTTTTGGCGCACTGATAAGACAACCTATTAAATGTAATTATAAAAAGGGTGGCATAAGTTGTTAGCGCAGCGGCTATCTTCAGAACGTCTTAATGTCTGGAAATAGCCCTGGTGATTTAAATCATTTTAGCATTTCCTTGCAATTAGCGTCCACATAATAATACTGAAGCTAATTTCTGCACCACGTTTGACATTATACATGTAATTGGCTTTTATTCACATCCCTGCTGTGACACATCTATCAAGCCTTGTGGTCGACATTTATGTGTGTGTGTGTGTGTACACACGCACACATCCCAGCCTCTTTGCATCTCATAAACACTTTTTTTTTTTTTTTTTTGGTTGAGTTTTTTCTTTTGCTTGCTAAATCTGTCTGCAGACGTCGCCTCTTTCAATTTAGGGTTCGCAATAAAATAAGAATTTACAATGCGTTCTAATTACACTTCTTAGGTGACCTATGTAACGCCTGCTTCTCGATGAAGGCTCATTAATTGGCCTGTCACAGTTCAGTTGGAGGCTGTTGTGCCAATGTCCTTTTCATGGGCGAGCCGGCATGACCAGCATCGCTGAATGCTCATATATAAGAGCTCCAATAACAGTTAAAATGCTATTAAAGTGGATGAGGCAGGGCCGTGCCGCCGCTCCCCTCTAATTTGAGGCGCTGACTTGGAGGGCTGCGCGGACTACTCTCTGGAGGAAACTATTCCCAGATGACTCGGGCATATGCTGTAACTACACACACACACACGTGCTGCACGCTCACCGGTGCATGGCTGCAGCAACGCACGCATGCACCGGTTAGTAATTGGACTGTAAACTGTTGCCGATCTCCTCTTTTTTTTTTTTTTTTTCAAGCAAACATCTCCATGCATGCGCACGCATAAATATCTGCAGAAAAGTTCCCCCACCCCATTCTAGCTTTGAAAGACAACAATTAACTGAGCGTAATTATGCAAAGATGCCGCCTGGTTCAGGGACGGCACAAATAAACAAGTCTTTTGTAGAAGTTTTATTCCGCTGGTTAAAATAATGCAGGAAAATTTAAATACGAGCCTTAGAAAACGCGACGGAGCTCTGTGAAAACCAGAGTCCGGTTAGTCGAAGGCTAGCCTTGCAGGAGATAACAAAGCTGCATTTTACCATATGAAAGTTTTTATTTTTAAGGGCAATCTAGGACCGAGTTTTCAAATTAAAAGAATAACAAGAATGAAAGGTCACTTCTCTTGGATAGACGCCAGTTTTTAAAGCAGCACTCCTTGCTCAGCGGAGCTCCATTCTGAAACGGCGCCTTTTATTTGGAGTTTGAATGCAGCTCAAACGAGTGGACGTCAATCGAGGAACAAGTTATTCACGTCCTTTGGTTAAAAGCACAGAGCCACAAAGAAAAGGAATTGTGAAGGGAAAGTGTTTTGAATGAAAAATAATTACTGTTGATAAATATTAAAGCCCTACTTTACTTACACTTTCTTTTATTGGACTGAAAAACAAGCTGGAGAATTTTTTTTTTATATGTACATGCTTGGTCTCAATGTCATTATCATCTTTTAGTATCACAAATTTTAATGGACTGATATTTCATACATAAGTAATACCATTACCAAACAAATTAACCTTGAGTACATCTTAATTACGTTTAGTTCCATTTGGGTGGTCATGCAGTTCATTATTAATGGACAGGGGGTGTGATATCTCTATTGATAGTTTCCAAACTGGATTTGAATGAATAACATCCTGACTGTTTGGATGGATCTAATTTTTTAACCAAAAATGTTTTTCTTTTCCTCCTTTTTACGATGTTTAGTAAACCAAACTGACTGAACAAAGGCCAAAGCTGCATCAAAATAAATGATGGAGAAGATTCAGATGTACTAGAAAAAAAAGTCTTCTGCAGCTAAAGCTTCATCAAAGTTTTGGTTTGATTGAACTGTATTTAAACATACAAATGTTTGAAAATGTTCATTTTAAAAGTTTTTTTAATGGTGGTTCAGCTTCTGTTGCTACATTTCTGCTCAATGTTGAAGCCTGATTGGATTTATGTTAAGTGTGCCAAGACGGTTAACCGAACATCAGCCACTGTTCTTCGTATAGTCGGCAAAAATAGCCCCAACCTGTTGACTCCATTATGACATCCATCAGCTTTGACCTTCAGTAGTCTGTGAACTCGCTGGTGTTTGTCAATAACACTGTCTGTTTACGATATCGCAGTATGCCGTTAGTATCGTTTTTATGGATGATCACGTAATCAGAAACCACAAAGTTTCAGACTCTATCAAATCTGGATGTATCCTAATCAGGGATCGGGTTTTTGTTTTATCCTTTATTATGATCAGTGTTACACATAGCTTATACAAGTAAAGTCTGCAGATCATGAAAGGGTCACAACATTTAATGCTGTAAAGCGCAGCAGAAAACGTCACTAGATTGAGCCGGAGGCGCACGACAACAGTTCTGTGAAGTTGAAACTGGACTACCGTTGGTCGAAGAAGGAGAGGAGGAAGTAGGAAGAGAGAGAAGAGGAAAGTCGTGTGTTGGACTGAGTAGAGACTTTGAATGTTGGAACTATGACAGGAAAAGGAAGAGAGTTGGTTATGATGTAGAGGAGGAAGGTAGACATGCTGTGTGTCCAGGAGACCAGGTGGAAAGGTAGCAAGGTAGAAGTTTAGGAGCAAGTTGTTCTGTCATGGTGGAGATGTTAAGAGAAATGGGGTAGGAGTTCTCTTAAAGGAGGAGTTTGTTCGGAGTGCTGTGGAGGTAAATCCAAAAGTGTCAGTGAAGAATCTGAAGACAGAAATCGAAGGTTTGATGCTTAATGTTAGTGGGTGTGCCCCGCAGGTAGGATGTGAGCTGGAGGAGAAATTCTGGTTGGACCTTGATGAAGTGATGATGATTATTAATTAATCTAAAAAAAAACAAACATAAAAATACAACTTCCGTTGGACATCCGTCTGGTCTATCTGGCATGTTAATCTGCCATGTTACCTGCAGCTAGGTACTCTAGCAGTAAGCAGTAAACTTAGGATATAAAAGCCTTAGGAAGTAACGCCGGTCCCACAAAGAAAGTTTCAGGAGATCTTTTCTGCCATTTGCTATCTCTCTCTCTGGAACATCTTAAGTGTTCATAAATATTAAATTCATTAACTAAAACTGAAGAACCATCCTGCTGCCACAATGATATCACCCTACTTTTTGATTATGTATTATATTTTTATTATAAATATTATAATTATTAATATTACTGGAGTAAAGGACTTTGTCTTTGCCCTAATCTGTAGTTAGAATGGTAATTTGCAAATATGTTGTATAAAGCATTAGAAAAATTATAAATTGAAGGTTAAGAAGTTGGCGTGGTGAAAACAATGACAACAATAAAGGGATAATGTCTCTAACTGTAAAAATGGACTCGTTCTCTAGCTAAGCTAATGCTAACATTGACTTTTGAATCATTCTGATAGAAGAACCTAGTTCACATCTCTCCTCGAGGTCGACTCGTTTCTTTTCTAAAACAAAATACACACAAAGAACCATTTTCGCTTCCGGCATTCAGTAGATGTCCATCCGCCATTACATCCACCATTTTACCTGCAGCTGGGTGCCTCTTGCTTACTGGGTGGTCTGCTGGTCTGAAACTGAAAAATACTGACTGCCTCCAGGGGGCGCCACAAGCAGGAAAGAAATTTTAACTTTGATTCTAAATTAGGGCAGTCAACATTAACACGTTAACGCACACAATTAATTTGAAAAATTTAACGCGTTAACATTTCTTAATGCAGGTTAATTATACATCGAAGCGACCGTCTTCCACTTTGCGTCGAACGGTTCAGGCTTCCACAGCGTGCATCAATTTCTGAAAATACACACTTTGTCGGGCACAATCCCGCTTATAACATGGTCACTTATAAAAGGAATATATCAATTTTTGGTACTTTACTCTTGTTGTTTTTGTGGCTTAGATTGCTTTTTCAGAAAAAGTGGACTATTTCATACATGGTGCAGCCCGTGAATACGTTACTGGGCTGGCAGACCTCGACTGCAGCGGCAGAGGAAAGTGATATATATGCTGATCGTCACGATAGGTCAATAAAGCATCACATCAGAGAGAAAATTCACCTCTTACTGCTTGTTTTTGCCCAGAATATGAAGCAGAAAGTTGGTTTAAAAGAAGCCTGTGCAGTGGTATAGAACATTTGGGCTATGTGACTGGAACTTCTTTTTAAGGTAGAGTCAGCACCCAGCAGCCAATCAGATTTGAGTATTCACCCGGACCTTTTAAAGTCCAGAAACACAATGTTTGTTTCTTATGGTCGTTTATCAGCATCTTTGTTTTCTTGGAGTAATACTGCAGACATGAAAGTCTGTAGAGTTCTGCTTATCTTACTGTTGATGTGTTTTCTGCACACAAATAACACTTCTGGGATATCTGAGTGAACCCTTTGCAAAAATAAAAACATTTCAGACATCAAAAAGGAACATCTTTCTCTTTGGCCTTTTTTTGTTGTTGAAAAGTTGCATATTGTCGTATGAAATTTACCTTGTAAAACATTGTGATTAATCACAATCCAAATAATGTGATTAACTTTTTTAATCGATTGACATCAGTATTTTAAATATTATGGGTGTAACATGGAAGACGAGATGACTACATCCGTGTTCGTCTTCATTTTCCTCGTCTGAGCTGGTATCTGCTTTAAAAACTGTACAGCTGGACAGTTCCAATATTGCTCACTATTTTTTGTTGCTCTGTAATTGTAATTCTGACTGGGGTTGGGGTTTTGCAGGACTATAAAAGCTTGTAAACGGAGAGCTCTCAGCAAAGGAAGACTGGCTTTCTCCACTCCGATAGTTTTTTATTTTGGCCCAAAAAACAGCCTAATCATTATTAAGACCACTGGAAAGTTTTTCCAAAACAGATTTAAGACTTTTTGATTGGATCCTTTATTCCTTTAAGGTTTGAACACACACAGCATCAGTGGTTTAATGCAGACGTCAGTTTCTGCTGGACACCGTCCCGTCTTTTCATTAAAATTCCCTCGGTGACGAGCTCTCGAACGCCACTCACTCCGTCATCCGTCACTTCTTTACAATATCATTCCACAGCGTTCCTGAATCCCAATGAGAATCCCAATGACATCTTATTGCTCGGTGACTGATGAACATTGATTGAAAGCGGGGTCCGGTTTTGAGTGGAGGCCCCTCAAACGTGGAGCGGCTGCGTGTTGATTTGGAGCTAAACTCCCAAACGGAGGGTGAACTTGATGGATGCGCGACAGATATATCGCCATACATTTATGTTTCATTCTGTATGCGTTTGTTCACATCTCGCCTTGATGCTCTGCAAAAGGGGGCGTGTTCTCATACTTATGGCCCCTTCAAGTCCAAGGCTGGCATGCAATAACGAAGACAGCACGTTCAATAACCTTGACAGACAGATTAAAAAGAGGATTCAAAAGCTACTTTTCCCCATGAGCACTCCATCACCGAGGCCGCTATCCTTCAACGACGCTCCTCTCTCCCTTTATCGTCAGCTGCTGTCAATCACTGTGTCTCGCTCTGGAGCTCCTCGCCGCCGCTTCCCCTCGGAGAGTTCCAGGTGCCACAACAGCAAGTGGAGCCTTATCGTTCAGCCGAAGGCCCGGCAGCATGTTGCTCACCAGGACATTGCCCCCGCTTACCACACGCATGGGGTCGGAGGCTGCAAACGAGTGCGACGGCGTGCTTTTTTTTCATGCGGGTGGCCGTGTCAGTCTCCATTGCCGTTCATGTTCTCTGAAAAACAGCCTCCACCTGGCTGCCGGAGCGCCGGGTTTTCCCCGTGTCGTTAGCTGGAGCAGCGTTTGAAAGTTCACAGCCTTGCTCGGAGGCACAGGGAGGAAAATAAAAGTGCTTAAGGCGAAGGCTCTGTAAAAAACCAACCACAAATAAAAAAGAGTTTTCAGGAGACATGCTGGTCCGGAGATGAAAAGATCTCTGTCAATGCCAGACGCCCTCCATCAGGTTCACAAACTTATTTCTTATTTACTGTCGTGATTATGTCCATCAGTGCTGCGCCATACAGTCCAGCTTTTGGGTTACAGAAGGTGGAGGACGAACAGGGCAGGTGGCAGTAATTGGCACAACTGAAGCCGAGCAGCAAAACGACACGGAAAGAAAGTTATCCAGAGGTTATTCCCGGTATATTGTGGACCATCTTTACAAACAGAGCCATACATTGGCTAATTATTGGTTCCAACTGCCTCCTAATTGCTGTGAACTCTGACCTGCCATTACCTCCTAGAAGCTGGTCACCACCCCAAGGGCATGGAAGACGCCTCAAGAGCACAAACGGACGCCAGCGCAGCAGGCTGCCCCTGTGATCCCTGAAAGTCAGGCTAAGGGCGTCCAGAGGCCAACAGTCCTCTTAGGCTGCCGTACCGCGAGTTGACAAAGGGCAGGAAAACACACAGTGGGCAGTTTAGCCACTATAATCTTGGGGGATTATAGGTCAGACGCAAGAGGAAAACGGTGTAGAAATTCTCCGCCGAGTGAATCGATACAAGAGGAGCCATGAGAACCGTTGAAGAACGCATTCATGAGCTGAAACTGCGTCTGAACCTTGAATCCAGCTGGGTTCACATCACACATGGCAAAAAGTAAAAAAAAACAAAAGGTAATCATGTAATCCAACAATTGAACTGCTCACTTAAGTTAAAGCCAGCCTGTGACTTTAAAACCAAACCTTACTACAACCAAACTAAAAAAAATCTTTGAATAAAAGCACGCCAAGTGGATGAACAACATGGATTTTATTTGAACGACTGAACCGCTTTGGGAGAAGTTGCCTGAAAAAATGAAGACATGAAAAAGAAACGCGGCGTTCAGAGCAAAGAAATGTCTGCAGCTTTAGGACATCAGAATAGTTTATATTGTCGCCTGGAACTGATCGACCAAAGAAACACACAACAAGAAGCCGAACAAGCCACAGAGTTCATGATACTCCTGTCTGGACACAAGTGGAACCAGAGGAGATTTCCAGGACAAAGACATCCAATATTTGACTGAAAAGATCTGCTGCCCTTCAAGAAAACGATTGCTTGAGTCACACGCACCAGTACGGGTGTGGCGGGTTATTCAGGCCCCTGAAGTGTTCACGCCGACTTGTCACCCACAACATAAATGTAAACTTTTTTTTTGCTCTACAGGCTCACAAACTCTAATACTTCATGAGGGCCACCCGTGTACGAGCGTGCCCATTTGTTCGCCAGCTCGTATCGACCCGTCAGGGCAGTTGTGATTAAGGCAGAAATAATGTTTTAAGCTCACTTTGTCAACACCACAAAAGAGAATTTATGAACCGAGATTGAACCTTCAGAGAACTCTGCTCATTCTGCAATACTTTCAGTTCTAACGGAAAGAAAAAACTATCATGCTTAGAAAATAGATTTACGGAAAGTCCCAAAAGATTCATCGGTTTTTCAAATTATTGATTGCAGTTGCCAATCGAAGGATGACACCACTTCTGCCACTGGGGTTTAGCTTTTTTTCAGCAGCATCACAAAAGCATTTCAGTGAGCTTCTGGCCTCAAACACTTGTCAACACTAAAACTTTTTGTTGGATTATTTTCTTGATAGAAAATTCAACAAAAAAATCAAGTCAAAGAATGTTTATTCAGATTATACAGCCTTGATAAGCCTTCACTGAAAGTGGATACTTTAAAATCGAAGCCAACTAATTTAAAGTACAAAAGGCCAAAGAAAAAGCTAATTAAGCGCTTTATCCAAACACAGAGATAAAAGCAGTCACTGCCCAATTCACCTTTTTTTCGGAAAAACTTTTGACAAGGTGAAGCTGAAAGTCTGAGCTCTGAAAGGCTTTACCTTGTAAAAGAAACGGAGGAAAAATTCATTTCTTTTTCTACCCGCTTTGCAACTTTTCAACCTATGCTAAGTTAAAAAAAAAAAAAAAAAATCTTTTGGAAATGTTGGAAGTTTTCTTCCCCCTCCAGAGTCTGCACAAGAAGTTCCTTATGTGCAAATAGAAAATGCGCACAGAAGCAAGTATGAGACCTGTAAGCTGCTTTGTCACCTTGAAGTGTGCATTATGTGCCGTAATGGTTGGGGTTAAAGTTCTGCAGAAACCCCACAGCCTCGCGTCTAAGCTTAGCGAAAAATGTTGTTTACTTTCAAAAAGATGGAAAGCATTTGAGGGTTACAGGACTGCGGAGATGCACGACACGAAGCAAAATCAATCAACCGCCGCGAAGCTCCTTCAGGGTTAAATCTTATTTGCTTGAGGATTACAAACTATGAGATGAGTCTGATTTGGGAAAATCTCTCGCTGGAGTTAAAAAGACGGATTTTTTTTGTCATAACATGTAGAAATGAAAAGAATTTTTCATACAGTAGCACCAGTATCTTAACAGGTTTGCAGAAAATGTCTTCAAATTTCACTTTCAAACTGACACACTTAATTGAAACATTTATCTTGTTTTTTTGTTATTTTCTAAACTAGGAATATCGGATATCAGGCACGGCACATATATTAGATACCTAATATACATCTACTGTGGATTTTGTTACACTATTAGATGCCTGCCAACAGTGTTCTGAAAGAGATCTGCATATAGAGGTCTCCTACGCATCTACTTGTTAATATCTAATATTCTTAGATGTCTGTTAGAGTACTTTTTTTAAACGTTTACTAGTTAAGATAAAGTTTGCAATTTCACGTCTATCCATTCATCTTCAGAACCCAATGAGTCTGTTTTGGGGTCACAGGTTTGATGGTTCCCACGCAGCAAAAAACAGAAGAAGAAAAAGAAGAAGAAGCCCCTCCCCGCTGGTCCAGCGTGAACACAATGGGCTAAAAGTGCAATCAAGAATGCGCAGTCTAGTACTTGCATCACATACTTGATGTGTTTGTAGCTTTGCACGTCCTAACGTCTTTCGTGCATTTAAGCATCACTTGTGCGTGGAACTTGCATTAGCTTTTGCAGACACTTCACGATACACTCACCACTTGCATGACCATGTTCCGTTTTTAGGATGTCCCTTTTAAGGTGGCCACACCTGCTCTCCTCCTCTATACAACCCCAAAAAAACCCAGCGCCCTTACATGTGACTGCGGCTGAACCAGCAATAAAGTAAAACAAGAAAATCAGTGAACTAAAATGCAGCTGGGAAGCTTTTTCCAGCTGAAAACTCCTAGCAAGTTTGTGAAATGAGCAACGACTGTAGGGAAAAAAAATATTTGATTGGAAATATAGACGTCTGTGTCTGTTTTCAACTCCATTAGATCTCCACTGACTGATACTATTCCTGTTTATTGGTGCGCTCATGGGATTCGGTGCATAAAACCATCGCTTCAAAACTTAATCTATCGTTTAATTAAAGTTGTCCAAAATGAAAACAGAATCAGCCTAGTAAGAATTAACTTCAGCCCTCCATTGTCCCTCCATCAGAGCCGCAGACACTTGTGAAGCGGTTAATGAAGACGTGTTAAGATACAGATTCGGCCCCATTTGCATGCAATTACAGCGCGCTGCTTAAACGCCAGAACTGTCAGCATCCATGCGTCCACAGATTCCACATCTGCGGTTCTCCGGAGAATTGCCGACGACCGACCCCCCCCCCCCTCTTCCTTCCTTCGTTCCTTCCTCCCCCAGTTTCACCACAGTCATTGCTCTGCCTCTGCATTTTTGTGGCAAATGGCTGAAGTCCATTCAAACGTGTGAAATTGTAATCATAGCTGTCTGCGGATGGCTGTAATTAATGTGCTCTATCACAGAGATTTGATGGCCAGTGTGGAGTACGTGGGGCGCCGAGCCAGCGAAGTACGTCGGCTAAATGATGTGCTATTATATGGAGTGTTTGGTCATTTGTAATTGCATGCAGCGCGGAATGCACTATGAGCAAAAAGGAATGTCCTCCTGCTGCAATCATCAGAGTGTTCATTAATTGCATTGTGGATGGCAAGATGGCAACACAGCAGGTTGGATGTGATGACTGTTTATATGGCGGGAATTATCCACAGTCCTGGACGCTGTGGGAAAGGAGAGCTGTGCTTTGCAGGAAGGAAACGAGTCACCTCTGAGAAGGTCTGAGCAACAGCTTTCTCCACATCTGCAAATAGATAAGGTCTTGTTTAGAAAGAAATGTATAGTTTTTAAAGTAAAAAAACAAATATCCACAAAATACGGATTAAAGCGTACAAACACGAGAAACCTTCACTTTTTAAGCTAGGACACGCCGGCGTTTCTCCCATTCTTGTGTTCACACAGGACAGCAGAGAGGCCTTCTTTATTTGTTTACTAGCTCATGTCTGCCCAGAGGTTTGGTGCGAAATGTCAAAGCTTTGCAAATCTGGTGAATCTGGCTTTTTCTTTCACAGCTCGATTCAGATAAATGAAAAACTCGATGTCATTGAATTCGAACCTGGATTATGAATTTCTCCTCCATGGTCAGTTTTCAAACAATTGGCACTTCTGTGAATTAAGTGAAGCTTCTCGTATGTCACTACCAAATCTGAGTCTCTCATTGGTCAAAATCCCACCAGATTTAGCCTGCGTTCAACGGCCATGCGGTTTGTACATAGAGCCTGAAAACGGTTGTAAAAACTTACATAGCTACGAGTGAAAACGAGAGCTTTGAACATGAAAGTCCGTTTATATTACTTTTCATTTGACGTGGTCACTTGAACGTCTCCCCTGTTGCTGAGAGCTCTGTTTCCACTCTAGCTTACGGCCCTTCACACCCCGAACCGAACTTTACCGGTGCAACAAAAAAAGGCGAGCGATATTGTAGCTATCCAGCTGCACAGTTTTGAGCCAGATTCCAGCTGGGACGAAGAAGACGTTGTTGATCTAGCCGTCGACAAGCGGATGCGTCAGAATGGAGCGGAGCACGGCGCGTTCGGCCCGCTCAGTGGATTTTCCACATCCTGGTTGCAGGCTTTTTTTCGATCAGCTTTTTTTAATCTGCTCCTGATTCGCTGCACTTTAAATAAAGAAAACAATAACCTCAGAAAAACAATTATATCTGTCCTCCATCAGAAAAAAGCTACAAGAATATGTTGAAAACACAAAAAACACTTTTTATATCGAAGTACGTCCTATCTTCTAAATTTCAACTTTCAGCGGTGCTGATTATCTGCCGAACGGATGCTCCGATCTTTGAGTTTTCCTCACAGATGGCACTCTAAAAATGTATTTATCTGCTCAAAAGACCTAGTTATTGTCTCCCCCCTTCGTTTTCTGTGACACACTACTGGAATGTTCGTGATGGTGTGCAACAGAATATCGCCCCACCAGAAACGAGGCTGGGTTTTTTTTTTTGTTTAGCTACAATGATGCAACAGCCTGTAAAAGATTTTAGGAGGCAGTTTGCTGTTTGCTGCAGCAGAGCTTTGCACACCATCCCAAATGTGGATCAAACAGAACAAGCTTCTGTGTTCACTTGCAAATAAACTCTGGTGCAGTTCGTGTCAGTGTGAATGCAGGCAGAGCTTTCACAGCCAATAGATAGGAAAACAGGAAAAAATAGTCTATGGATGGAGAAATAAAAATCTAAAAATAAAAAATAAATGTTTGCTGAAAAAAAATGACGTGCTGATGACCTCCAGACTATTTTCCTCCTTTTATTTCCCCGTTCACAGCTCACTTTAGGCTATAGCACCCTCAAATGAGCAGCTGTTGGAACTGTATGATTTCATTCATCCTTGGAAAAATGTGTCCTCTTTTCATATAGTTGGGTTTTTTTCAAACATCACTGCTAATTACAACCCACAACAGCAGGAACTGAAGAATATGACAAACGTCGACTCAATTTCCAGCGTCTATTTCAGTGAAAATAAAACCCTTACTTTCAGAAGAATCTCACTGTCAAGCACAGAGGTAGAGAGATGATAATATGGGCTCATGGTACAACAACTGTTGACGAAGACCTACAGACTGTATATGAGAACTGGACAGAGGAACCCTTTCCCCGTCGCATTCCAAAATTGAAGTAACCGCTTTTCCAAGAAGCCAAAATCCCATAGACATCAATGGAAAATGTTTGCTCATTCTATCTATCAAACTCCTTCTTTAAAAAAAAACAACATATTTTTGCTAATCCAAGAATTTTTGTGTATTTTATTTTTTCAAGTAATCCAAGTTATTCAAGTTATAAAGTGGTCAATCCGATACCTGAATGAAAGTGTGTGGTTGAGCGTTAGTGTTTCAATGGTGTGGACTGACAACAAGCTCACGTTGACTTGAACGAACGTTGACTCAAGCCCAACGTAAAAGTCCAATTTGAATAAACAAAATTGTTTGCAAAAGACTCAAGTTGTTCCTGCTGAAGGTGTTCGCGAACGTCCTCATTTTAACCATGAAAGTTTTACAATATAACGTTCTATTAACCTCAAAACAGTTTTACGGAACCATAAGATTGATTTCAGGTTGTCACTTCTTATGATGTCTCTGGATGAAGCTCCTGCCCCCAGATTGATAGATTTTCCCTCGCGGTCATTAGCTGAGCAGATATTAGAGGATGTTGCATTTAAGTGATGGAGTCTGCAAAACAAGAGGCCGGCCAAGATAAGAAACAGCGGAGAGGCAGAAGACTGATCGCTCCGCAGGAGCGCAGCCGCGCATCCCGTCAGAGCCGTCTGCACTCCGATAAATTAGGATAAGGAATGTGGGGTTATGCATCTTCAGGCAGAATGAATGCATCTTTTTGTCAACTATCAGGCTGCACGGGACAAACGGGCATATTAGTGTCAAAACAACTCAAAGGGGGACGGCAGAGATTTAGCTAAAACCTAGCGTTAGCATCATTCATGCATTAAAGTTGTGAATTTATTATTCTAACTGATCCAAAAAGGGATCTATTCATCACAATTACTCAGATTTAAATGCCTGTGAAACAGCAGTTTTGTGTTGCTGGGAAAATGCATTTGTTGACCTTTTAAATTCCCTTTTACAAATGTTTGTTCTATGTTTGAATCAAACTTTAACACACACCATTTCTCCCTTTAATAAAAAGCAATTACATCATACAGAACAATCTGCTCCCGGTGTTGCGTTTGGAGCATAAACAATCCGTGGATCGCTCAGGTTTTGATGTCTCGCATTTCTGAGTGACATTTACAGTCATTTCTGCGTCTTTAAATACTCCCGTGTAGAAAGTGCATGTTAGCAAACCAATGTGGATGTGTTGACATAGATGATATCGTTGATCAAACTATTATCGTCAGCTTTTCCAGGATGTCTAAGGATGGATCCCCATTTCTGGCCGGCACTTCCTGGAAAACGCAGTGACTAAACATGGACATGAGGCACATTATTCCTTTTAACATCAAACTCAAACCATAAAATATCTTCAAAAAATGCATCATAGGTCCTCTACTCCTTTATGGTAGTGATAAAAGTACACAACAAACATGTAGATGGTGTATACCTGTATAACACTTTACTACCTTGGCGGTGATGTATAACCACCTGCGATGTGGGGTTTAGTGTTTTGCCCAAGGACACGTCTATAAATGAGCGAGCAAAGCAGAAACCGAACCTTCGATATTCGGTTCAGATGTGGACCGCTCTACCTCTGCTCCGCTGCTCCCCTACACGGTTTTAATCTTTGTACAACCTACTTTAGATTGGACAGTTTTTCCAAGATCGGCGTCCAAAAGTGCTAAATTTAGCACAAGGCGATCTTTGCTAACAAGCATCAGATGGTGTTGCGTTTGTGACCTTTTCTATGAAATTGAGATGCCGCGGCTGGCGTGAATGTAGCTTGTAACCTACACAGCATTTACAGAACCTCTCTTTGCTTGTGCAAAGAAGCGGTATGCCATGGGGCATTTCTGTGGGATTTTAGCGTCATCTTTGCCGAGTTAGTGTGCCCTGTGCCAAATGAAAGGGAAATGAACAGAACTATGTCATCTGCAAAGAATAGATCTGTGCTGCGTGAACTGGAAACCCTCCTGCCTCTGTTTTTCACCAGGAAACCATCTACGACCAAAGACAAAAGAGATCATCATCGCAATCTACCAACCAATACACCTGACAATGTTGCACTGAGGCTCCAGCCTGAAACAGAATGGACGCACCAGAGGCAGAACGTTGATTTCAGACGAACACGAAAAGCCTGAAATACCAAAGACAAGGAATCAAAACCTTAAATCGATTAATCTAATAGACCTGTTTTTTTTTTAGAAAATTCAGCATTAATGTATCAAATCCAATAATGAATTTAGCTTAAATGTCTTAATTTTAGACACAGTATATTAATTTCTCAAACATGCAGTTAATTAATTAAATTAAATCAAATTATCTTCAGAAGCAACATAACTTTAGAAAAAAAATACAGGATATTTAATCAGTACACTAAATATAAACAAGCTAAACTCTTATGAAAGAAAAATGTTTTTGTTAAAGTTTGGAATTTATCCTTAAAAATCTATTAAAGGAAAGTCAAGATTTGTACACTTTAATCTAGCTGTATTGGTTTTACAATAGATTTTTGTGAACAATTAATGTTATTCAAATCACACAGATGTAACTATTTCAAAGGAATTTCAAATCTGTGTGGTATTTTTGCCAGCCCTGGTTTTACAGTGTTCTTTATCTTCCAGAGGGATGGCTGTTCCCCACCTCCTTCACATGGGAAAAGGCGGCTGTAGTTCAGTGGATTCAGGTTCAATTCCCTGGCTTGATTGCCACGCTGCCCTTGGGCCAGACACCTGGTGTGGCATCACATTCTTCCAACTGTAAGTAACGTCAAAATAGCATGGGAGAGAGTGCTTTTAGTGCAGCAGCGTAGACGGAACAAAAAGCTCCTGGTTCCAGAACAGGCCCAAGGTTCTATCAAAACGGAGCCGAACAATCTTCTTCCTCATCCGTTTAATCTACAATATTAACAAGTGACTGTAGTTGGCAAAAGCAATTAGGACAGCCGATCTCCACTCTGCTAATAAAGACGGTCTGCAGAAGGTGTCGAGACTTCAATGGGATTAGGGAGATCTTTGTCATGTGGATCTGTGGAAGGCCCCCGGCGTCCCGAGATAAAATGAAGACGAATCCTTGGCAGAGAAAGGGGAATAAAAAAAACAGAGGGAAGGGAGTGGAGGACAGAGAGCTCTCAGCTAATGACAGGGCTACTCTGCATCAGTGCTCTGACTAATGAGCACTCCAACAAGGGTGAGCTTAAAGACCAGTGTGCGGGAGTGCACGCCGCTGGTAAAAGAGGAAACTTACAAGGGGAAATGAAGGAAGGGAGACGGAAAACAATAGAGTGGAAGGAGGGGGTGGATGTGTGGAGCGTGACAGTGGAGGAAGTTCTTAATAATTCACATGGTATTGATTTAGTTACCATACTTCCTGCCTGACTCCCACGGTCCGGCAGGACACCTGTAGGTTCCCCAGACAGTAAGATACAGGAGAAGTGGAGAATTCTGGGAAATATTCACACTGCACCTGTTCAAGACGCTGTCATTAGGGTGAATTATTGTCCTCGTTTCCTGTTGAATGTATTTGTCCCACCTCTCCATGGTTTTTGGGAATTGCCTTCTTTTTTCTGGCACTGTGAAGGTGTCGGTCACCGGCTCCACACTTCCTTCACTATTTGATCACAGCGGAGGAGAAATGGCCTGTTCTTTGTGGTCCAGTCTGAGGTTCCATCCTGATCTCTAGCTCTCCCTTGTGGACATCACCGGTAACTGCAGTTCGAGGCCTCAGATTATCGTGAAAAAGGTTTCTTTTATTTTATTTCAAATCATTTATCTGCAATGAAACTAATAAACCAGAAAAAAAATTGTTGTTTGCTTTTATAATTGACGTAAATTCAGCTCAAAGTAAATATATATTTGTATGTCTGTGAGTATAAACATTCATATGTCATATAATAAATAACACACGTGTGTACGTGTCCTCCTGCCTTTCTATGTCCTTTAGCCTTCACTGGAAACTTCCAAATTAAATCTAAAGTTTTCTTCGTGCAATTTAAATCATTTTATCAACATTACCTTTAAAATGTCAATTAGATTAATTAGGTTTTCTGTTAATTATATATTATTTTTTTATTTAGACTTTATTATTTATTTCATTTGTGTTTTTAATTTAAGTTATTTACTTTTAGTTGTTTTTATCTTATTACTTTTTATGTTTTATCCAGTAAAAATTTACACATTTAAAATGTACATATTAATCAGTTATTTAATGTTTTTAACCAATTGTTTATTTTATTTTTAATTTTTAGTTTAATTTTTTTAATGTATTTTTTCTTTTTTACTTCACTATGCTTTGATGATAATAAAGAATTAGCCAAAGAAGGGAAATCTTGATGGTCACTTCATAACTAATAAAAGAATCCAATAAAATCTGATGGTTTTCGCTGCTTTACATCAAATAAACGGTGGACCTTAAACATAATGACATTTTTAATAAAGGAGGCCAGACGTACTTTTGGCTTTCTGGATAATATTAAAATATGTGGTGATAATTACAGAATATCCTTTTTACTGGTACGCTTTAGAAAATACGGGGGAACTTCTTCAATTACTTTTTTGGAAAAAATATGTTTGAAATATATTGATTACTAAAGGGTAAATATCATAATTCTATTTCTTAATAAATGTTTCCAGTTAACACATTTGTAGTTTTTGATTATCAATTTTTTTTTTTTTGGAAAGAGTTTACTTCTTTTAAATAAGATCAAACTTTGCCGTTTCGATGCCAAACGCTGCTCCTCCATCACTGGCACAGACTTTAAAAATATGATCAAGATACACAGGATATATATGGACTAAAGTTCTGGTAAAGAGATGGAGAATCAAAACAATTCATAGCCTTTAGGTTCTCTCTTTCTGTTGCTTCAACTATAAATGTTATTGAAATGTAATAATTTATTAGGAATGACGTGTTTGAAAACTGCAAGAATTTATTCTGTAATTTAAAATGTAAAAATCTATTCATTTTTTTCTGTAAAATCTTATTAATGCTCAATTATGTTTTGATAATAAAGCTCTTTAAAATGGGGAAAAAAACTACTACCTTGTTTTTTTTACTTCACTCTTAATATCTATATATTTATCTATATATATATCTATCTATATCTATATATATATATAGATATATAGATATATATATAGATATATATATAGATATCTATATCTATATATATATAGATATATATATAGATATATATATCTATATATATATCTATATATATAGATATATATATCTATATATATAGATCTGTGTGTGTGTGTGTGTGTGTGTGTGTGTGTGTGTGTGTGTGTGTGT